>JAACNH010004391.1:0-24314 GCA_019447015.1 Hymenochirus boettgeri | reverse complement strand
ATTACGTGTATAACTGGCTCTAGTTGGCCTATTAAAACGCAGGTCCATCCTTAAAACAAAAAACTGGCGACTTGTCGGTTATCTGCCCGCACCCCCAAGTGTTATTTTTACAGGTTTATTACGTGGATTGTTCCTGTTGCTTCCCACATCTGGATTACAGCCTCAGGATGCCTTGCATTGAGTGGCAGCGCTTCATGGTGGCCTACCTGGCCAGAAGTAATTATGACGGGATGCCGGCTGGCACCCCACATATTAAGAGGCGCAGATTGCCCATAATGCACCGTTTACAGGGGAAGCTGCAAACAAAGTATGATGTGAGTCAGACCATCTTCCAGCTGCAGCGCAGGTGGTCTGACCTGAAGAGGCAGAGGGCCAGTTATGTCGCTGACATAGCCAACAGAGCGCAAGGCAAGTATCACTGTTTTAGCCATTTATTTCTGCTTTGATTGTTCTATAAAATGTTTCTATGAAATATTATCTCATTTATTTCTACTTTATTGTAAACCACATAAATAATTGTCAGAGAAACTTTATATTTGTGTAAAGCTTCTTATTACCGATAACCGCATTGCAAAACGCCGCTAACATTTACAGGATCTTATTAATGTTAGTTAGTGGGGCGTTAAAAAGCCCAAAAAGCTGTCGCTACCGTCAAATTAATTCATTTGGCTTGAAAAAGACAAATTCCTGTTCTTTCTATTTCTTCTTCTTCTTCTTCCGTTTTATTCTTCCGCTTTTTTGGACCGTATCTCCTCCCACAGTTTTGGAGCTAGAGACATGAAATTCGGTACAGACCTGCGGGGCATATAGGAGAAGTGTGCTGTCTTCTAGCTAAGGAATCCGCGGAAGCGTTACGGCGTTATCGACGAATTTCCGGACATTTTTTCCCATAGACTATAATGGTAACAATCCTCAAATGTGGATATTTCAAAACAGTTATTTTCATAGTCATAAATACAAATGGTGATACCCCCAACCCCCCACACAGACCCAGGTACACCCACCTACTCACCTACCTTTCCATTCCCATGGAAGCCATATTTAAATGGTAACTAAAGTCAAAAAACTACCAGACACAGGTACACACACCTACTAACCTACCTTTCCATTCCCATGGAAGCCATATTTAAAGGGTAACTAAAGTCAAAAAACTACCAGACACAGGTACACACACCTACTGATTTACTTATCCATTACTGTGGCAGCCATACTTAAAGGGTAACTAAAGTTAAAAAAAAATAATTTAGATTTATCCTCAATAAAAGATAGTTTTATGGTTGAAAACACAAAAAAGACATACCCCCTCAACAAGACCCAGGTACACACACCTACTAATCTACTTATCCATTACGGTGGCAGCCATACTTAAAGGGTAACTAAAGTCAAAAAAACAAATTTAGATTTATCCTCAATAAAAAATAGTTTTATGGTAGTAAACACAAAAAAGACATACCCCCTCAACCAGACCCAGGTACACACACCTACTGATCTACTTATCCATTACTGTGGCAGTCATACTTAAAGGGTAACTAAAGTAAAAACAACTAATTTAGATTTATCGTGCTTGAAGTGTAAACTCTACCAAGTCCAAATACACCTAGCTCTCTATGAACGCTTGGGGAGGTGATACCTACTCAGGCCAGAGTGAGCGTAGCGACACGACGAGGCTCACTACAGCTTTTTCGATCCCCCCTGTGGCACAGTTACTACACCTCTGACCTCCACCTCCATTATGTTGCAGCCATACATAAAGGGTAACTAAAGTCAAAAATATTTTTTTGACCAATCATAAAAAAAGTTTGTTTTTTTAAACCCCCAACTGGACACAGGTACATCACAGCCTATGATCTACTTATTATATACTGTGGCGTATACTTAAAAGGGTAACTAATAAAAAAAAAAATTGTTGACACTCATCCCCAGTAGAGGAGATATTCAATAAAAGTTGCAATATTGAAAAATGGAATCTAATGACGGCCTAACCATCAGCTTGCTAGCATTTAATGATTGATGGATCAAAATGGCCACCCACTGAAGAGGTGAGCAACAATCCAACAAACAGAAAAGAGAGATATTCATAAAAGTTGATGTCATTGAAAAAATGTGCTAATTTTGCCCTAACCAATCAGTGGTAGCTGTTGATGATTGGATCAAAAATTAGCACCACTTGGGGCTGGGTTACACATTAAAAGTTTTTGTTGTCCCCAAACACAAGCGTTCACTACAAAATCATTCTTCCCTATTGAGTTTTAAAGCTGCAGCACAACCACACTATGCCTTCCAAAAGGCAGCCCTTCAAGCCAAATTCAACGTTATACTTAAACTTTCCCTTGCTAGTATATTATATTATTATTATTATTATGATAGTATTGTATTTACCTCAGGCTTTTGTGTGATGATTTTACACCGTTACGTGACAAATTCAGTCTTTTCCCGGAATCACACTGAGATGTCTTTGATCCATGAGTAATTGAGGGGGATCTTGGACTGAGAGAACTGCGGTGTATCTTCTTTGGATTATACGGGAAACGGCCCGTTTGATATTGTTTAACACCTGTTGTGTCTAGAGCACTCCTTTAATGGCCCGTGGGACATGGTAAAAGGTATATTTATTTCTTACGAGCGTCAGTGATACGTTATATGTAGATGGCGATGCACACAATATTTTAAAGGTGGGAGGGGGTCTGAGACCAAACTCGTCGCTGTGGCAAATTTCAGAGACAATAAAGTGTGATCACAGATTCATGATGCATAGAATTAGGAGGACCATGTATACAAAGTGATAATTAAGGCCTTCTCAATGGGACGATAGGATTATGTCTCTCCAGTGGGAGAGAGAAGAGGATTAATAACGTTTCAGAGCTTTGTGTTAATACAATGCGGATGGTCGGGGATCAATGGAAATTAGATCAATGTTATTATCTGTGAGCGTAGGTTCCAATACCATGGACAAAGGGGGTCAGATGATTAAGGGTAAATCACCTAGGTCACAGCATGACGTTGTTTAAATATATTTCAGCGCAGGGAGGAGACAGTACTCCAACCAGGGATCTGATTGCTGCTCTCAGGAGCAGAGAGTGGGGTGGTTTACTAGAGGGGGCTGGGGCTAGGGGATTACCAGGGGGCCAGGCCTCTCTAGTTACATTTCCGAATCCTACTTCCTGTTTGCCCGGTGGCGAGCTTTCTCAAAAAATGCTGCTCCAACCCCAGCGCCTTTCGGTCACATGCATCGGACATTATATATATATAATAGGAACAGGGTGCCTCTCTAATGAGGCAAGGTGCAGCACATTACAGAAGCAGCACCCATGTAGGGAGGCCAGCAGTTTGATGGCAGAAAAAACAAAGACTGGCTGGCTTCTGACTGCAATTCATTTGACAAAAATCAATGTTTGTCAGCCGCAGATCACAACAATGTTGGCATCAGTAACCAGTCACGTGGGCACCTAATTCAGTCACTGGTGGGCACATTTACCAGTCATTGTGGGCATTATTTACCAAGACCGTTTCTTCAGTTTTCTGGCAAGTCATACCTCCATTCCCGGGAACAAAGCATCACCCACTTCAATTATAAAACCACACCCCTTCGGGTGGCACGGCGAGGGGGAGGGGCAGCATTTGGGGAGGGGCAGCATTTGGATTTTTTCAGGTGCCAGAAAGTCTAGAGACAGCCCTGAATAGGAACAGAATGAATGAGGGAAGAGACAATAAACGTGGATACAAACACAATAGAAAAAGAACCAAATCTCTAAAAACTGTGACCTGAAGGGAAAGAAACGGGGGAGGGGATATAAAGAGGTTAAACCCTGAAAGTAAAATTAAAAAGAGGAAATTTCCTTTTGTCTTAAAGTCTAGAAATGCTGCACATTGCACTGTATTTACTGACCTATATCCATCAGAAGTTTCCACAAAAGCATCTATTTAACATGCACTTACATTTTAGTAAATACCGTGCTAAATAAATCAACAAACTGCTGCCTCGACCAAAGGGAAGAATAATTAATTCTAACACAGTCACAGTCCAGCTGCTCAGAGATTCACATCTACAATCAAATGTAAAATATTAATAAATCACCAGATCCCGTCACATGGAATATTGTCCACAGACGTCAGCACGTATAAAGTTTATTACATGGACTTACAAAGGGAAGAGTATGTTGTTCCTGATTTAAACTGTACTATTAAGGGAGAGTACTCGTTGTCCTTGATTCTAAACTGTCTATTAAAGGGAGAGGTACGAAAGGAGTTCCTGGGCTGATTCTAAACGTCTATTAAAGGGAGAGTAGTGACTTGGTCCTGCTTCTAAAACTGCTATTAAAGGGAGAGTTACTCGCGGCCTGATTCTAAACTGTCTATTAAAGGGAGAGTTACTCGTGTCCTGATTCTAAACTGTCTATTAAAGGGAGAGTTACTTGTGTCCTGATTCTAAACTGTCTATTAAAGGGAGAGATTCTAAACTGTCTATTAAAGGGAGAGTTACTCGTGTCCTGATTCTATACTGTCTATTAAAGGGAGAGTTACTCGTGTCCTGATTCTATACTGTCTATTAAAGGGAGAGTTACTCGCGTCCTTATTCTGAACTGTCTGTTAAAGTAGAGCTGTGATGCCTTTCATTGGATAACTAGATAAAGATTTTGGGGGTCCTTCATCAGACTGGATGTTACAAAAGAAACTGAGGAATCACAAACTTATATACACATAGGGACAGTGAACATCAAACTGAGCAGGTGACCAGATACAGATACAGACTGGGGGGGATGTGGGAAAAACACTAGTGGAAGTGTTAAATGGGCACAAGTAGATAACTAATAACGTGAGAACAATGTCCTTTGAAATGGAAAGTGTCCTTTGAAATGTATCAAACAGTAAAGACAGTGTCCTGGTGAGTGGGTTTAGTCTGGGTAGGGATGTAGAATAAGTTGATATTTGGCCATATTTAGTCCCTATTTAGTCCGCCGTTCAGGGAATTCTGAATGAATTTGTATTCCCATTCCTTACGCTGTTTTTGAATGGTAATCATGAGGTCCTTCATACTGTGGCCTCTTTACACTAATAACGTGCATGAAGGGCCCTAACACGGCTTCTATGTGGGAGAAACAGAACAAACACTGCGGAAACGGATGAACTCTCATAGATCCAACATCCTGCACGGATTAACGGACGCCCCTGTGGCTGAGCAACAGTAGGAAAGACCTCGAGATCTCCATTTCAATGGCTGCTCTTCTTCTACACTATGGGGCTCATTTACCCAGAGCCATTATCGCTCTGGGTAAAAGTCCTTTATCTCGTTTGCGAATGTGGGTAAATCCTGGCAAGGGATTACCTTTAAATCCAAGAGGTGGGGACTGTCATAGAGAAGGGGAACCTGTCACAGATGGGGGATTATTAATGGGGGAATCTTGTCACAGAGAGGGGGCAGTCACAGAAGGGGGACACTCTGTCATAGAGCGAGGGACTCTGTCACAGAGGGGGGCTCTGGTTAGAAGACTGTACAACTCTGGCCTTGAGACAGAGGGGGAACTCTGGCCCTTGGGACCCTTAGATGGTCTCTGGCTTCTAGAACCCGTTAATGTCTAATGTAATATAATGAATATATATGATATGAAGGATATTACAGATATACGTGACTGGTGATGAAATAAATACGTGACCAGAAATAGTACCAGTACGACCTGGATTGGATTAAATTAAGATATAACCGTGACCTGATGAATGAATATGGACGATATACCGTATGGATGCATAATCAGTGCCTGGATGAGAATATGAACGACTGGATATATAGAGAATCCGTGACCCGGATGGATTAATATACAGATACACCGTGAACCTGGATGATGAAATTAACAGATATCCGTGACCTGATGAATATTACAAGATCTACCGATGACCCGTGTGGATGAAATATTACAGATAAACCTGGAACCTGGGATGGATGAATATTTTACGTATACCGTGACCTGGATGGATGAATATAACAGATACCGTACCGATGTGACATCGTTCCGTGACTGTTTATAGTATCGTGAGGATATAATTCAGATATACCATGCCTGGATGGATTGAATATTACAGATAACCATGACCTGGATGAATGAATATTACATATCACCGTTGACTGGATGGATGAATATTACAGATATACCGTGACTGGAGTAATATTACAAGATATGACCGTGACCTGTATGAATGAATTACAGATATCCCATGACCTGGATGGATGAATATACAGATATACCATGACTGGATTAATGAATATTACAGATATACCCTGACTTGGATGGATAATATACAGATATACCGTGACCTGTATGATTAATATTACAGATGAACCCTGACCTTGGATGGAGAATATTAACAGATTAACCGTGAACACTGATGGTACATATTACAGATAACCGTGACCTGTGTCGTATACGTGAGATGGATGAATATTACAGATATACCGTGACTGGATGGATGATATTAACAGTATAACCGTGAGCTGGATTAGGATGAATATTACAGATATACCTGTACTTGTGTGGATGAAATTTACAGTATTACCGTGACCTGTCGATGGATGAATATTACATATATACCGTACTGGATGGATGAATATTACAATTACATACCTGGAGGATGAATAAGATAGCGTACCTGATGATGTTACGATATACCGTGAGCTGGATGGATGAATATTACAGATTACTGCGATGGAATGAGTTTCCTAACGTGACTGATGAGAATATTAGATATACCGTATCTGATGATGAGATATTACAGAGATACCATGACCTGGATGGATGAATATACAGATATACCATGACCTGGATGATGTATATATGACAGAATACACTGACCTGGTAAATGGATGAATACTACGATATACACGTGAGCTGGATGGATGAATATTACAGATATCCGTGACCTGTGAGGATGAAATTAAAGTTAAAACGGATGATGATATACACCGTGAGCTGGATGGATGAATATTACAGAATACCGTGACCTGGATGGGATGAATATTACGATATACCACGTGAGCTTGATGTGATGAATATTACAGATATACTGACCCTGGATGGATGAATAATTACAGATATACCGTGACCTGGTATGATATGAATCATTACAGATATACGCATAACGGATGGATAATTTACAGATATAACGTGACCTGGATGGGAATATTACGATATAACCATTAGCCGGATGGATGAATATTACAGATATACCGTGACCTTGAGGGAGGAATATTACCGATTACCGTGACCTATGAGGATTAATATTATACAGATATACCTGGACCCGTGATGGATGAATATTACAGATATAACCGTGACCGAGATGTTACTACGGTGGTGGATGAATATTACAGAATACTGGCACCGGAGGTGCAATACTTACCATGCTGATGAAATGAAATTACAGATACCGTGACCGGATGGATGATATTACAGATATACCGTTACCTGTGATGATAATATTACAGATATAAACGGACGAATATACGAACTGACGATGGGATGAATATTAACCGATTACTTACACCTGGATGGATATATTACAGATATACCGATGACTGGATGAATGAATATACAGATATACCATGCCGATGAGATACATTCATACCCGGATGAATGAATATTATACCGATATAACCGTGCACCGGGATGGATAATTATTACAGATATACCGTGACCTGGAGGAGAACAGATATCGCTGACTGAGGGACAGATACCATGACGGGATATTATCAGATTCATACCGGTAATATCGATATACCGTACCGGGATATAATTTACGTTACCTGCCCTTGATTAGACTTTAAGTAAAGTAATTCTGCTTTGCTCTCTGCGCAGTTTGTGAGCCCCCTTCAGGCTATGAAGGAATTGAAATGAGGATTTGGCCTGGTGAATGTTGTAGTTTTCAGTCACTTTATCACTTTATCTTATACTTTTTATTTCCCCCATGAGAATTGATCTTTAGAAATATAAATTTATGAACAAAATAGCCAATAGAAACCTGGGCCAATGGAAAGTGTTCTATCCTTACAGATGTTGAGTAAGGGGCCCTGTGCATTGTAGATTTAGGTGACACACGTTGGTATGAATGAGTGTGGGATGAATCAGTGTGTACTGGTTAATGTCTCTGGTTAATGTCTCAGGTTAATGTCTGGTTAATGTCTGAATAATGTCTGATTAATGTCTGGTTAATGTCTGGTTAATGTCTGGTTAATGTCTGGTTTAATGTCCTCTGGTTTAATGTCCTGGTTAATGTCTGGTTAATGTCTCTGGTTAATGTCTGGTTAATGTCTCTGGTTAATGTCTCGGTTAACGTCTGGTTAATGTCTGGTTAATGTCTCTGGTTACTGTCTGGTTAATGTCTCTGGTTAATGTCTGATTAATGTCTCTTGTTAATGTCTGGTTAATGTCCTCTGGTTTACTGTCTGGTTTAATGTCTCTGGTTAATGTCTGATTAATGTTCTCTGTTTAATGTCTGGTTAATGTCTCGGTTAACGTCTGGTTAATGTCTGATTAATGTCTGATTAATGTCTCTGGTTAAATGTCTGGTTTAATGTCTGATTAATGTTCCTGGTTAAATGTCTGATTAATGTCTCTGGTTAATGTCTGGTTAATGTCTGGTTAATGTCTGATTAATGTCTCTTGTTAATGTCTGGTTAATGTCTCTGGTTAACGTCTGGTTAATGTCTGATTAATGTCTGATTATGTCTCTGGTTAATGTCTGGGTTAATGTCTGATTTAATGTCTCTTGTTAATGTCTGGTTAATGTCTCTGGTTCACGTCCTGGTTAATGTCTGATTAATGTCTGATTAATGTCTCTGGTTAATGTCTGGTTAATGTCTGATTAATGTCTCTGGTTAATGTCTGATTAATGTCCTCTTGTTAATGTCGGTTTAATGTCTGATAATGTCTCGGTAATGTCTGGTTAATATCTCTGGTTAATGTCTGATTAATGTCTCTGGTTATGTCTGGTTAACGTCTGGTTATGTCTGATTAATGTCCTTGTTAATTCTGGTTAATGTCTGATTAATGTCTCTGGTTAATGTCTGGTTAATATCCTCTGGTATGTCTGATTAATGTCTCTGGTTAATGTCCTGGTAATAACGTCTGGTTAATGTCCTGATTAATGTCTCTGGTTAATGTCTGGTTAATGTCTCTGTTAATGTGTCTGGTTAACGTCTGGTTAATGTCTGATTAATGTCTCTTGTAAATGTCTGGTTAATGTCTCTGGTTAATGTCTGTTATGTCTCTGGTTAATGTCTCTGGTTAACGTCTGGTTAATGTCTTATTAATGTCTCTTGTTAATGTCTGGTTGTTGTATGTCCTCTGTTAATGTCTGATTATGTCTCTGTTAATGTCTGGTTATGTCTGGTTAAGTCCTGGTTACGCTGGTAATGTCTGGTTAATGTCTGGTTAATGTCTGGTTAATGTCTCTGGTTAATGTCTGGTTAACGTCTGGTTAATGTCTGATTATGTCTCTTGTTAAGGTGCCCCCTGGTTAATGTCTCTGGTTAATGTCTGGTTAACGTCTGGATTAATGTCTCTTGTTACTGTCTGGTTAACGTCTGGTTAATGTCTGATTAATGTCTCTTTGTTATGTCTGATTAATGTCTCTGGTTAATGTCTGGTAACGTCGTTGTCTTGTTAATGTCCGCTGTTAATGTCTCGTTTAATGTCGCTGATATAATGTTCTGGTTAATTCTCTGGTTAATTTCTCTGTTATTCTGGTTAACGTCTGGTTAATGTTTGATTAATGTCTCTTGTTAATGTCTGGTTAATGCTGGTTAATGTCTGATTTAATGTCTCTGGTTACTATCTGGTTATTGTCTGATTAATGGTCTCTTGTAATTGTCTGGTTAATGTCTCTGGTTAATGTCTGGTTAATGTCTGGTTAATGTCTGGTTATGTCTGAATATTCTGGTTAATGTCTGATTTAATGTCCGTCGTGTTATGGTCTGTTTAATGTCTCGTGTTAATGTCTCTGGTTAGGTCGGTTAATGTCTGTTATGTCTCTGTTAATGTCGTTGGTTAAATGTCTGTTAATGTCTGATTATGTCTCTTGGTTAATGTGTCTGTTTAACGTCTTGGTTAATGTCTGGTTAATGTCCTCATTGTTAATGTCTGGTTAATGTCTCTGGTTATGTCTGGTTAATGTCTCTTGTTAATGTCTGGTTAACGTCTGGGTTAATGTTCTGGTTAATGTCTGATTAATGTCTCTGGTTAATTTCTGGTTAACGTCTGGTTAATGTCCTCTTGTTAATGCTGGTTAATGTCATGGTTAATGTCTGATTAATGTCTCTGGTTAATGTCTGGTTAACGTCTGTTATGTCTGGTTAATGCGCGTTGTTAACTGTCCCTGTTAATGTCTCTGGTTAATGTCTGATTAATGTCTCTGGTTAATGTCTGGTTAATGTCTCTTGTTTAAGGTCTGGTAATGTCTCTGTATGTCCTCGGTTAATGTCTGATTAATTGTCTCTGTAATGTCGTGGTTAACTGTATCTGTTGTCTCTAATGTCTGATTACGTTATGTCCTTGATTATGTTCTCGTTACATGTCTCTGGTTAATTCGAGTTCAATGTCTCGTTATTCTGTTAATGTCTCTGGTACCATTAGTCTTGGTTAATGTCTGTTATGGTCTGGTTAATGTCTGATTAATGTCTCTGGTTAATGTCTGGTTAATGTCTGGTTTAAGTCTCGGTTAATGTGCTGGAACGGTCTGATGATTCTCTGTTATGTCTGATTAATGTCTCTGGGTATGTCTTGATTAATTGTCTCTGTTAATGTCTGTTAATGTCTGGTTAATGTCTGGTTAACGTCGGATTAATGTCTGATTATGTCCCTGGTTAATGTCTGGTTAATGTCTGATTAATGTCCTCTGGTTAATGTCTCTGGTTTATGTCTGGTTAATGTCTCTTGTTAATGTCTGGTTAATGTCTGGTTAATGTCCTGTGATGTCTGTATTAATGTCTCTGATTAATGTCCTCGTTATGTCTCTGTTAATGTCTCTGGTTAATGTCTCTTATAGTCTGTTACAGTGTCTGTTAGTGGTCTTATGCTTGATTAAATGTCTCTGTTATGCTGGTTAATGTCTGATTAATGTCTCTGGTTAACGTCTGGTTAATGTCTGATTATGTCTCTGGTTATGTCTGGTTAATGTCTCTGGTTAATGTCTGGTTATAGTCTGATTATGTCTCTGGTTAAAGTGCTGGTTAATTGTCTCTGGTTTAATGTCTGGTTAATGTCTGATTAATGTCTCTGGTTAACGTCTGGTTAATGTCTGATTAATGTCTCTGGTTATGTCTGGTTTGTCTCTGTTAACGTCTGGTTAATGTCTGGTTAATGTCTGGTTAATGTCTGATTATGTCTCTTGTTAATGTCTGGAGTAATGTCTGGTTAATGTCTGTTAACGTCTGGTTAATGTCTCTGGTTAATGTCTGATTAATGTCTCTTGTTAAGTCTGGTTAATGTCTCTTGTTAATGTCTTGTTAATGTCTCTGGTTAATGTCTGGTTTTCCTCTGGTTAATCGGTCTGCTGGTAGGTCCTGTGTTAATGTCTGATTATATGTCCTGGTATCTGATTATGTCTCCTGAGTTATGTCTGGTTAATTGTCTCTGTTTAATGTCTCTGGTTTAATTTCTATGTGCTTTATTTTCTGTTTAATGCCTCTGTTAATGTCTCGGTTGTCCCTATTAATGTCTGTGTAATGGCTCTGGATTAAATGGCTCTGGTTAATGTCTCTGGTAGTTATTAATGTCTCTGATCTGTTACTTATGTCTCTGATGTTGATAACTTGTCTCTGATTAATGTCTGGTTAATGTCTGTTAAGTCCTCTGATTAATGTCTTGGGTTATGTCTGGTTTGTTGATTAATGTCTCTGGGTTTAACTCTGGTTAATGTCTGATTAATGTCTCTGTTTAATGTCTGGTTAATTCCATAATGTTGTTAATGTCTGTTTAATGTCTCTGTGAATGTCGTTGTGATTAATGTCTTGGTTAATGTTGTTAATGCTCCATGAGTTCCTCTGGTACGCTATGTCTCTGGTTAAATGTCTGGCATCTTGGTTAACGTCTGGTTAATGTCTGGTTTACTGTCTGGTTAATGTCTGATTAATGTCTCTTGTTAATGTCTGGTTAATGTCTGGTTAATGTCTCTGGTTAACGTCTGGTTATGTCTCTGGTTAATGTCTGGTTAATGTCTGATTAATGTCTGGTTAATGTCCCGGTTATTCATAGTCTTGTTAATGTCTTTGCTTAATGTCTGCTTAATGTTCTTTTAATGATGCTGGGTTAATGTCTCTGGTTATGTTCTGGTTAATGTCTCTGTTAATGTTGGTTAATGTCTTGTTCATGTCGTGATTAATGTCTCTGTTTTAATTCTTTGGTTAATGTCTGGTTAATGTCTGATTAATGTCTCTTGTTAATGTCTGGTTAATGTCTCTTGTTAATGTCTGGTTAATGGTCCTGGTTATATGTCTGATTAATGTCTCTTGTTAATGTCTGGTTAATGTCTGATTAATGTCTCTTGTTGTTGAATGTCTTGTATTAATTGTCTCTGTTATTCTTGGTAATGTCGGTTAATGTCTGGTTAATGTCTGTTTATGTGATAATGTCTCTTGTTAATGTCTGTTAATGTCTCTGGTTAATGTCCTGATAATGTCTCTTGTAGTCTGTGTTACTGTCTGTTTTAATGTCCTGTTTTATGTCCCTCGGGTTCAATGTCTCTGGTTAATGTCTCTGGTTAACGTCTGGTTAATGTCTGGTAGCGGTTATATAATGTCTGATTAATGTCCTTGTTATGTCTGTGTTAATGTCTGGTTAATGTCGATTAAGTTCTGAATGTCTGGTTAATGTCTCTGGTTAATGTCTTGTTAATGTCTGGTTAATGTCTTATTAATGTCTGGTTAATGTCTGGTTAATGTCTGATTAATGTTCTTGTTAATTGTTACAAGTCGATTAACTGTCTCTTGTTAATGTCTGATTAATGTCTGATTAATGTCTGGTTAATGTCTGGTTAATGTCTGGTTAATGTCTGATTAATGTCTCTGGTTAATGTCTGTTAATGTCTGGTTAATGTCTCTGGTTAACTCTGGTTAATGTCCTCTGGTTAATGTCCTGAATTAATGTCCTTGTTATGTCCTGATTAATGTCTCTTGTTAAGTCTGATTAATTCTCCCCTGTTAACGCTTGGTTAATGTCTCTGGTTAATGTCTAGTTAACGTCTGGTTAACATCTGGTTAATGTAATTCTAGGCCCCTTCCCAACCGGTATCTCAATACATATAATTAATGGCTGCCACCAGTAGATTCTCAGCGGTGTGAGAAGGAACCTTTGGGCATCGCTAATAAGCTGGAAACCATTGTGTTGTTTTTTTTGCTTCATGGATGGTTAAAGATGAGTCCAGTGCAGCCCCGTGAAAATTGACTCTGATGGGCACGTCCACCACACTGCAACGCAACGCACACGCAACGCAATCCTCAATCGCACTGCGATTTCATGTGCGAATGTTTTTGGTTTTCGCGTTCGATTTTTTCATAAGTAATATGAACCGCAGGTGATTGCGAGTAAATGCAGAACGTAAAAGCAATCGCACTTAAAACGTGCGTTATTTGCTTGTTGCCGTGTTTTCAATTATTTTTTTTAAAATCGCAATCGCAAACAAACACAGCAGTTGTGGCGTATCCCCTATTGTACGATCCTACGGGCGCCATTTAATAGCCAAAACATTGACACTTGTTAATTGGGTTGGAAGCGCTTGCCCCCGGGATATCCGTCTGCTGCGCGCTGATAAGCTCTCGGTTCTGTGTGTTGTTGAGGCCAAAGAGGGGGAGGAGATTGTTTGCATGGCGAAGAGTTTTCTGGATTTCTACAATAAACATCTGAACTGACAGAGCATTGTGGGTAAAACACAACAAGGAAATAAGACCACCAATCATACGTATCATTAAATTATACAATATCAGTGACTGTGTATCAGTGTATCAGTGTCTGTGTATCTGTGTCATTATCATTAAATTATACAATATCAGTGACTGTGTATCAGTGTATCAGTGTCTGTGTATCAGTGTATCAGTGTCTGTGTATCAGTGTCTCAGTGTCTGTGTATCAGTGTCTGTGTATTGGTGTATCCAGTGTCTCAGTGTCTGTGTATCAGTGCCTGTGTAATCAGTTGTCTGTGTATCTGTGTTCATTGTCTGTTGTATCAGTATCTGTGTATCAGTGTCTGTGTGTCAGTGTCTGTGTACCTGTGTATCAGTGTCTGTGTACCTGTGTCTGGTGTAATGCAGTGTCTGTGTATTAGTGTCTGTGTATCTGTGTATCAGTGTCTGGCTACCTGTGTCTGTGTATCAGTGTGTGTAGCAGTGTATCAGTGTCTGTGTATCAGTGTCTGTGTGTCTGTGTAGCAGTGTATCAGTGTCCGTGTGTATCTGTGTATCAGTGTCTGTGTATTATGTCGTGGCGTGTCTATCTTTCGTGTCCTGGTATAAGAAGTCGGTTCATGTATCTGTTACGGTCTGTGTATTTAGTGTCTGTGTAGCAGTGGGTCTGTATACAGTGTATCATTGTCTTTTGTGTTTTGACATTGTTATCATGTCTGTGTAGCAGTGTCTGTGTATCTTTATATCAAGTGTCTGGCTACCTCTGTCTGTGTACCTGTGTCTGTGTATCTGTGCATCAGTGTCTGTGTAACCTGTTTATGTGTATCAGTGTCTGTGGTAGCAAGTGTAGGATGGTCCTGTGTATCAGTGGTCCTGTGTACCTGTTTCTGTGTAGCTGTCTATCAGTGTCTGTGTACGCGTGTCTGTCTATCAAGTGTCTGTGTACCATGTCTGTGTTTCAGTTGTCTCTCTGTATCAGTGTCTGTGTATCTGTGTTTCGGTGTATGTGTACCTGTGTCTGTGTATCCAGTGTCTGGTATCTGGTATATCTGTGTGCCTGTGTACCTGTGCCTGTGTATCAGTGTCTGTGTATCTGTGTCTGTGTGTCTGTGTATCTGTGTATAGGTGTCTGTGTACCTGTGTCGTGGTATCAGTGTCTTGTCTCTGTATATCCAGTATCTGGTGTAATCGGTGTCTGTGTGTCTGTATATCAGTGTCTGTGTATCGGTGTCTGTGTGTCTGTATATCAGTGTCTGTGTATCGGTGTCTGTGTACCTGTGTATGTGTATTAGTGTCTGTGTATCTGTGTCTGTGTGTCTGTGTATCAGTGTCTGTGTATCTGTGTATCGGTGTCTGTGTGTCTGTATATCAGTGTCTGTGTATCGGTGTCTGTGTACCTGTGTATGTGTATAGTGTCCCTGTGTATCTGTGAATAATGTTCTGTGGTACTCTGTCCTGTTATCAGTGTCTGTGTACCTGTATATCTGTGTATCAGTGACTTTGTATCTGTCTATAAGTGTCTGTGTACCTGTGCATCAGTGTCTGTGTATCTGTATATGTGTATCTGTGTATAAGTGTCTGTGTACCTGTGCCTGTGTATCAGGGTCTGTGTACCAGTGTCTGTGTACCTGTGTTTGTGTATGCAGCCGTCTGGTGGTATCTCTGGTATCAGTGTCTGGTGTACAGTGTTCTGGGGTACCTGTGTTTTGTTATAATCAGCGTCTGTGTGTCTGTGTACCAGTGTCTGTGTACCTGTGTTTGTGTATCAGCGTCTGTGTATCTGTGTATCAGTGTCTGTGTACCTGTGTCTTTGTATCATGTCGTGTAGGGGGATTTTTTGTGTTTGTGACCATAAACAGAGATGTCTTCTTGTGGACCTGAAATGTTTAAAACTACAACTCTCTTTTTTAACCAACGGCAGATGGCAGCAGGGAATGATGGGAATTGTAGTTTGCAACCATCTGGTGGATGACTGAATACAGAGAAAAGCAGGATACAAACACGGGCAGCACACTCCTGTACTCCAGGTACTAACTAATCAACATTGAATTGGAATTGGAGCTACTCATGTGGATATCATAAAAGGTCCTTGTTTACTTCTTCATTTTATACCACACACTTAGGGTATACATACACAGGATCAGGTCTCTACTACCGGGAGTTTGCCGCTTACGCGTTCGTTGGGTGTACCCACTTCGTCAAGCTGGTGAATCCCCCCTCCAAATCCAAACTAGGCAAAAGTATTACATAATCAGTAAGTATTAAGAGGGCATAGACTTCAAGTAAGTTTCGTAAAGTTAGTAACGTAATTTAATACAGGAAGATTAGTAAAGGTAAGTTTCATAAGGTCAGTTTTCTTAGGTAAATTTTAAGTACGTGTTACAGTCTTTTAAAGGTAGTTTTTCAAGGTGAGATGTAAAAGGTACGTTTTAAAGGTCAGATTAGGTAGTTTTAAAGGTAGATTTTAAAGGTCCAGTTTTCAAGGTAAGATTTAAGGTCAGTTTTAAAGGTACTTCTCCGTACCAGGTAACTCCCGATCGTTCCACGTTTTCAGGTGTTTTTACTTTGATTACGTCATTGTCCCGGTCTAAAGTACGTTTTCACCCACGGTCAGTTTTCCGGTCCTTTCCGCGTTCCGGTCCTCAGTCTCCTTCCTCGTAGTTTCCCGGTAGTTTCCCCGGCCCGTTTTCCGGCCCTCTTCCCGGTCGCTTCTCCCGTCCGTCTCCGGTCCGGTCCTTCCCGGTCGTTCCCCCGGTCCGCTCAAGGTCCGTTTCCCGGCCCCTTCGACAGCTCTCCCTTACCGCTCGCTCCGCTTCCCCGTCCCGTCTTTTCCCGCGTTACCGGCCCTTTCCCGTCCGGTTTTCCCTGTCCGCTTTACCGGTCCGCCATTCCCGGCTCACTGTCCCGGCCGCTCTCGTCCCCGGCCCTCCGACTCTTCCCGCCTCCGCTTGCCCGGTCGTCTTCACGTCGTTTTCCCGGTCGCTTTCCCGGTCCGTTTTCGCCGGTCCGCTTTACCCGGTCCCCTTATCCCGGTCCACTTTCCCGTCCGCCTTCACCGTCCGTTTTCTCCGTACCTGGTCGTTTCCCGCCGCTCCCGCTCTTCCCGCTGTCCCACGCCTCTCCCGCTCCCCTTCCCGGTCCGCTGTTCCCGGTCCGCTTTCCCGGCTCCCTTCGTGTTCCCGGTGGCTCCCGCTGCTTTCCCAGGTCCGCTTTCCCGGTCCGCTTTCCGTCCGCGACCGCTCGTTTCCCGGTCGCTGTCCGGTCTTGCACGTTGGTCGTTTTTCCCGTCCGCTTTTCCCCCGGTCCGGCTTTCCGCCGCTTCGCCGTTCTCTCTCCCGTCCGCTTTCCCGTCCGCTCTCGTTCGCTCGGTCCGGTCTTACCGGTCCGCTTCCCGGTCCGCTCTCCCGCTCTCGCTTTCCCGTCGCTCTCCCGCTCGGCTTCCGTCCGTTCGGTCACTTTCGTCTTTTTCCCGGTCCGCTTTACCGGTCCGCTATTCGCCGGTTCGTTTTCCCGGTCCGCTTTTCCGGTCCGCTTTCCGGCGTATCCGGTCCCGCTTTACCTCGCGTCCCTTTTCCCGGTCGCTTTTTCCCGGGTGCCTTTTCCCGGTCCGCTTTCCCGGTCCGCTTTCCCGGTCCGTTTCCCGGTCGCGTCCTTTCCCGCTCCGCTTCCCGCGTTCCCGGTCCCGCTTTCCCGAGCCCGAGTCCGCTCCCCTCCTTCCCGGCGTTCCGCGTCTCCCGCTCGGCCTTTCCCTGTCCGCTCTCCCGCTCGGCTTCCCGGTCCGCTTCCCGGTCAGCTTTCACGGTCCGTTTTTCCCGTCGTTTCCGGTCCGCTTTTCCCGGTCTGTTTTCCCCGTCCGCTTTCCCGGTCCCGCTTTTCCCCTGTCATTTTCCCGGTCCGCATTTCCCTTCCCGGTCCGCTTTCCCGTCCGTCGTTTTCCCCCGGTTGCCTTTCCCGTCCGTTTTTCCCGAGTCCGCTTTCCCGGTCCGTTTGTTCTCCCGTCCGTTTTCCTGTCCCGCGTCTGGCGTTTTTCCCGGTCCGCTTTTCCCGTCCGCTCTCCCGGTCGCTCTCCCGCTCCGCTTTCCCGGTCCGCTTTCCCGGTCCCGCTTGCCCCGGCGCTTTCCCGGCCCGCTTTCCCGGCCCGCTTTCCCGGCCCGCTTTCCCGGTCCGCTTTTCCCGGTCCGCTCTCCGCTCGGCTTCCCGGTCCTCCTTGCCCGGCTTTCCCCCCCTTTCGCCAACCGCGCTCCCGGCCTTTTCCCGCGCGCTCCATGGCTCAGGGTAAATGAGCCCAATTGTAGAAGAAGGAGCAGCCTGAAATGGAGATCTCGAGGTCTTTCCTACTGTTTGCTCCCAGCCACAGGGGCGTCCGTTTAATCCGTGCAGGATGTTGGATCTTGAGTTAGTTCATCCGTTTCCGCAGTGTTTTTGTTCTGTTTTCTTCTCCCACATAGAAGCCGTGTTAGGGTCCCTTCTCATGAGGTCCTTCATACTGTGGCCTCTTTACACTAATAACGTGCATGAAGGGCCCTAACACGGCTTCTATGTGGGAGAAACAGAACAAACACTGCGGAAACGGATGAACTCTCATAGATCCAACATCCTGCACGGATTAACGGACGCCCCTGTGGCTGAGCAACAGTAGGAAAGACCTCGAGATCTCCATTTCAATGGCTGCTCTTCTTCTACACTATGGGGCTCATTTACCCAGAGCCATTATCGCTCTGGGTAAAAGTCCTTTATCTCGTTTGCGAATGTGGGTAAATCCTGGCAAGGGATTACCTTTAAATCCTCAATAAAAGATAGTTTTATGGTTATAAACACAAAAAAGACATACCCCCTCAACCAGACCCAGGTACACACACCTACTGATCTACTTATCCATTACTGTGCCAGCCATACTTAAAGGGTAACTAAAGTAAAAAAAACTAATTTAGATTTATCCTCAATAAAAGAAAGTTTTATGGTTATAAACACAAAAAATGTCATACCCCCTCAACCAGACCCAGGTACACACACCTACTGAGGTACTTATCCATTACTGTGGCAGCCATATTTAAAGGGTAACTAAAGTAAAAAAAGCAATTCTGAATCAATAATTTAAAAAGTTTGTTTTTTTAACCCCTTCATTGGCATTATTGAGTTTTAAAATCTGCAGCAAACACACATATTCCCTTCCAAAATGCAGCCCTTCAAGCCAAATTCAAAGTTTATACTTAAACTTTCCCTTTTAAGTTATATTATAGTATAATAAAACCAGATACTTGTTAATTATATTATATTATAATAACAGGTATCCCACTACTCCCGGGTCTTTCGGTTGGGGTTGGGGCAATTAAATGACAAGTGACCAATTTTTTTTAAGGGTAGACACACAAAGGCAGTGATTCTGTACAACCAGTAACGTAGCTACAAACCTTAGGGACCCAATGCAGAATAGGACCTCCCTCCACACACATCAAGATCTAGTGTCACCAACACTCAAACCTAATAACCCCCCACCCTGCATTAGGGCCCAGATATAGCAACATCCACAATCGTTCCACAGACCATTATCTTCTACCGTGAATGCAGCCAGGGGGGGTGTTACCTCTACCGTGAATGCAGCCAGGAGGGTGTTACCTCTACCGTGAATCCAGCCTGGGGGGTGTTACCTCTACCGTGAATGCAGCCAGGGGGGTGTTACCTCTACCGTGAATGCAGCCAGGGGGGTGTTACCTCTACCGTGAATGCAGCCAGGGGGGGTGTTACCTCTACCGTGAATGCAGCCAGGGGGGGTGTTACCTCTACCGCGAATGCAGCCAGGAGGGTGTTACCTCTACTGTGAATGCAGCCAGGGGGGTGTAACCTCTACCGTGAATGCAGCCGGGGTGTGTGTTCTCTCTGCCATGAATACAGCTACAAGGGGATGAGGTGGTTGTCTGGGGAGGTGGAGGTTCGGCCTCTAATGTGAATGTAGTCGCAGGGAACCAATAACCTATAGACGCCACATTATGTAGATAGATGACAAACACCAAGTGACTCTCCATGTGGAATCTACACTGACCTGTATTTACATTTATATAAAATATAAAGCAGGAACGCTGCCATGTTAAAGGAGAGGTTATGATATTTCTTACCAGAGATACGTCACACAATACTAGCCCCTCCTTCTACCCTGACCAAGTGAGTTCAGACATGCTCAGTGTCCACGGGAGGCGGAGAAACTGCAGGACTTGAAATATTGAATTCTAAAGATTTTTCTTATTCCACAAAGTTACATTATTCCTTAGGAAACAATTATAAAGTCCAAGTAATGCAAAGTTTTAATGACGGGAGAAGAAAAAATGTGTTCGGTTTCAGTCAAACCAGCTCACCTGGATTTCTGGGAGTCAGTCATTTATTTATTATGATAATTAAAGTGCTCAGGGGAAGGGCTGACAGTGAATTGATAATGAGCCAACATGGCAGCCCGGGGACTAGACCCATTTATCTGTTCTATGCAGTCAATGTTATCTCACTGCTCCAGAAGGGAGAGTAACCACAGGGACCAGATAGAAGATTAACTAGGGGAAAGGAACAGTAAACACACAATCCAAAGGTCCTCACTGGGATGAGACCGGATATTGTAACCTTGTAACTGGAAGGTTCATTACATGGAAGGAGATACCATATGGATTTCCACAGTCACATGTTACAATTCTGTGGGTTTATATAATAGAGCCATGGACAGAACATCACATGAACTACCACGGAGTAACACATCAAAGGGATTCTGGAAGGGCAGGAAATCGCCCTAATGTGGGTGGAAATGAATGAATGAAAGGTCTGGGGGGAGGTGGGGGGTTGTTAGTTACAGGGGATAAACAGGACATTAATACATTGTATACACATCTACACACTCCTTCTCTGTATAATTGTATTTCTATATGGTGGTGGGAGCTGCCATGTTGTACTCCCCATGTTATATCCGCAAAAGCACAAGTATCCAACCAACCAGCACCTTAAAGGCCTGGCGCACACATTACAATTCTGTACCTGCCTTCCAGACTGACATTTTCATGGGGGCCAGTTGATCAGGCCAAAATATCAGACTGTGTGTACTGGGCCTTTAAGAGCATGGATAATGAATTAACCACTAAATAGCCAGTTAGGACCGAACCATGTGGTTCATTAATGCATAGATAAAGATCTGAGCTTTGCAAAGGACAAACAAAACCAAATAAAGATCCCTCCCCATGTCAATATCCCATTAGCATGCATTTTGGTATTAACCCCTGAGCAGAATACATTAACCAGGAATGCAAGGTGTCAGCTCACAGTTGCTTGTATTGGAGCGGCCATACAGTTATGCGCTGGAGGCTCTGCGAGGTACAAACAGGTTCCACCAGGCCTATCGGTTCATTACACAGTGCGTGTCTGAGAGAAAGGCCTTGGCAATGAAGGGGTTAACCCTTTAGGTATCAGAACTGCGAGAGACACATTGCTACATCAGCACATTATCACCTGCAGTAAGGATGCTAAGGGACATTCTAATTACTTTCATGGCCACGGGGGGATATACAATAACCTAGGGGAGATATATAATAGCCTAGGGGGGATATATAATGGCCAGTAGATATATAATGGCCAGGTGAGGGGAGATATATAATGGTAATGGCCAGGGGGGTGGGGGGGAGATATATAATGGCCGGGGGAGGATATATAATGGCCGGGGGGGGGAGATATATAATGGTCAGGGGAGAGTTATATAATGGTCAGGGGGGTATATAATGGATAGCGGGAGTTAAATAATGGCCAGGGGAGAGTTATATAGGAGAGTTATGTTACTTGTGTCCTGATTCTAAACTGTCTATTAAAGGGAGAGTTACTTGTGTCCTGATTCTAAACTGTCTATTAAAAGGAGAGTTACTTGTGTCCTGATTCTAAACTGTCTATTAAAGGGAGAGTCGTTTGCGAATGTGGGTAAATCCTGGCAAGGGATTACCTTTAAATCTTACCTTTAAATCTTACCTTTAAATCCTATCTTTAGATCTTACCTTTAAAACTTACCTTTAAATCTTACCTTTAAAACTTACCTTTAAATATTTCCTTTAAATCTTTCCTTTAAATCTTACCTTTAAATCGTATCTTTAGATCTTACCTTTAGATCTTACCTTTAAATCTTACCTTTAAAACTCCTTTAAATCTTACCTTTAAAACTTACCTTTAAAACTTACCTTTAAATCTTACCTTTAAAACTTACCTTTAAATCTTACCTTTAAAACTTACCTTTAAATCTTACCTTTAAATCTTACTCATGAGGTCCTTCATACTGTGGCCTCTTTACACTAATAACGTGCATGAAGGGCCCTAACACTGCTTCTATGTGGAGAAAAGAACAAACACTGCGGAAACGGATGAACTACTCATAGATTTTCCAACATCCTGCAAGCTGAATTAACGGACGCCCCTGTGGCGAGCACAGTAGGAAAGACCTCGAGATCTCATTTCCATGGCTGCTCTTCTCTACACTAGGTGGCTTCATTACCCCAGAGCCATTATCGCTCTGGGTAAAAGTCCTTTATCTCGTTTGCGAATGTGGGTAAATCCTGGCAAGGGATTACCTTTAAATCCTATCTTTAGATCTTACCTTTAAATCTTACCTTTAAATCTTACCTTTAAAACTTACCTTTAAATCTTTCCTTTAAATCTTACCTTTAAATCTTTCCTTTAAATCTTACCTTTAAATCTTACCTTTAAATCGTATCTTTAGATCTTACCTTTAGATCTTACCTTTAAATCTTACCTTTAAAACTTACCTTTAAATCTTACCTTTAAAACTTACCTTTAAATTTCACCTTTAAAACTTACCTTTAAATCTTACCTTTAAATCTTACCTTTACTGTAAATCTTACCTTTAAATCTTACCTTTAAAACTTACCTTTAAATCTTACCTTTAAATCTTACCTTTACAACTTACCTTTAAAACTTACCTTTAAAACTTACCTTTAAATCTTACCTTTAAAACTTACCTTTAAATCTTACCTTTAGATCTTACCTTTAAATCTTACCTTTAAATCCTATCTTTAGATACACAGACACTGATACACAGACACAGGTACACATACACCGAAACACAGATACACAGACACTGATACAGAGACACTGAAACACAGACACTGGTACACAGACACTGATAGACAGACACACGTACACAGACACTGATAGACAGATACACAGACACAGGTACACAGACACTGATACACAGACACTGCTACACTGCTACACAGACACTGATACACATAAACAGGTACACAGACACTGATGCACAGATACACAGACACAGTATCTGTAATATTCATCCATCCAGGTCACTGTGTATCTGTAATATTCATGCATCCAGGTCACGGTATATCTGTAATATTCATTCATCCAGGTCACGGTATATCTGTAATATTCATCCATCCAGGTCACGGTATATCTGTAATATTCATTCATCCAGGTCACAGTATATCTGTAATATTCATTCATATTCATTATATATTCATTATATTACATTAGACATTAACGGGTTCTAGAAGCCCAGAGACCCTCCTCAGTGTCCCAAGGCCAGAGTCCCCCCTCTGTCTCAAGGCCAGAGTGACAGTCTTAACCAGAGCCCCCCTCTGTGACAGAGTCCCTCCGCTCTCTGACAGAGTGTCCCCCTCTGTGACTGCCCCCCTCTCTGTGACAGATTCCCCCCATTATATAATCCCCCCTCTGTGACAGAGTTCCCCTTCTCTATGACAGTCCCCACCTCTGTGACAGAGTCCCTCCGCTCTGTGACTGCCCCCCCCCTCTCTGTGACAGAGTCCCCCCATTATAGGGTCCTCCCTCTCTGTGACAGTCCCCACCTCTGTGACAGAGTCCCCTGCTCTCTGACGATTCCCCCATGTGACAGAGTCCCCCCCCTGTGACAGTCCCCCTGTGACATTCCCCTGTGACATCACAGACAGGAGTGTTGGCACATTGAAGGCTGCACAGTCCCTGCACGGCTGCAATTTGCACATTGGTTTCCCGCTCCAGGAATTACCCTCCGGCACTGGCAACCACATCATTGCTGGAACATCTCCCTCTCCCCCCTTGTGGTCCGGCTCAGGTCAAGGAGCTGGAGAAATTTCATGCGCAGAAGCCAAGAAGCTAAGGTATCACTCCAGTTTGGCCCATTTGGGGGGAGGGAAGACTTTATCCCCACCCTCTAGTCCTGCTCCACCTGCAGGCTGATTAGAGACATTACACCATTCCTTCTCCCCCATTCTTCTCACTGCGCATATTCAGACTTTATCCCCACCCTCTAGTCCTGCTCCACCTGCAGGCTGGTTAGAGACATTACACCATTCCTTCTCCCCAATTCTTCTCACTGCGCATGTTCAGACTTAATCCCCATCCTCTAGTCCTGCTCCACCTGCAGGCTGATTAGAGACATTACACCATTCCT
>JAACNH010004390.1:0-15145 GCA_019447015.1 Hymenochirus boettgeri | reverse complement strand
TATTGAAAGAACACATGAACATTCTTCCCCTTCTCTCTCTTCTTCTTCCTCTCTTCAGTGCTCTGGGCGACATTTAAAGGACAACTAAACAAAGTTGGCCCAAGATGAATTTTATTCCATTCGTATAAAAACAAGTGAATTGAGGTCAATGTCCCCTAAATGAAAATATATTTTCCAGATACTGGAGCTGAAACTTTTATTGTCAGTAACAAACCATTTCCATCCAATGGGGAAAGGGTAATTATATTCTGAAGGGCACCTAGCGTTACATTATAATGATATAACGTTATTGTAAATTAAAGGCTCTTTCATTTGAGCGTCCGGCAGGAATGTGACACCAACACAAACAGAAATAAACACAGTATAACCCAAATGATCCCAGATCTGTCGGTTTTATTATATTTATCCCGTCCATCTCTCCTTTTATTCCTAGAATTGGTCCTCGTGGTGTTTAGTGGATGGGAGGAGATTTAGAGAAGGTTGAGGAGCAATTGACCACAGATGAAGGTAGAAGAAGTAGAGACGTGTCCCCTGTTAACCCCAAACGGCGACTTTTATAGAAAACATGAATCCGTCTCTTTCCAGGAGTAACAGAATCCTGGTAAATAATGAATGGCATTACTAATTCATACACTTACAAAATATTTATCGACAATGATACATGGAACATTTCATCTAGCGAATCCTACAACATAATTACTAATTATTTACATGTGGAACCTTTCAGGGTCTGTAGGAACAAGCAAATGGGTAATTGCTGCAAATGATTTGCCCCTAAGGGCTTCCTAGTAAAACCTCTGCAGACAGTCCTCATTCTAACAGGAGGGGACGGCAGGCTGCCTGACCTGGATTGGGAACTGACAGCGTCCGACTCTCAGGCTCTGCTTGTCAGGATGATATGAGGTTCCTAGCAATGTTGAATATTGTGCAGCCCTTGGGCTACTTTCAGCAGGAAGAGAACAAACTTCTCACTAAGGGATTAACAATGACTGAGCACCGGTGGGTACCGATAATTCCTGCTCACTTCATAAAAACCAATTAAATGTGTCCGGCACAATCTATTCCCCACACATCCAGGAGACAAAGGGGCATATTTATAAACGATCGGTATTGTCGCCATTTCACTATCTCAGGACGTCGCAATGACAAAGACTAGCGGTGATGTGTGACGCTAATATCGCCTTATACATTGTGTTAAGTCTGGAATCGTGGCAAACAGAAAAATAACAGACCAGAGAAGGTGAAATTACAGAGATAATGTCGTCAGTTTTTTATTTAAAACGATTTTCTTCCATTTTTTGCAGTTTTACCAGAATTTTCACCAAACTTCATAATTTGCTAGAATGTTCCATTAACATGACTATTTCTTACACAGAGCTATGGGATGTTCCCATATTAATACATACCATACACTATTTATCATATCCTATTAATAAAATAGAGACAATTCCCCTGGGTGAGTTTTGGGGGGTCACTGGGTGTTCCTGTACCCCCAGCTAATTGTATGGAGGGGGGGGTCACTGGGTGTTCCTGTACCCCCAGCTAATTGTATGGAATGGGGGTCACTGGGGGGTTCCTGTACCCCAAGCTAATTGTATGGAGGGGGGGTCACTGGGTGTTCCTGTACCCCCAGCTAATTGTATGGAGGGGGGGTCACTGGGGGGTTCCTGTACCCCCAGCTAATTGTATGGAAGGGGGTCACTGGGGGGGTTCCTGTACCCCAAGCTAATTGTATGTAAGGGGGGTCACTGGGGGGGGATGGAGCTGACACTTTTATTGTCAGTAACCAAACATTCCTCCAATGGGGAAGGGAAAGGGTAATTATATGCTGAGGCAAATAGCGTTACATTTATAATGATATAACTTTATTGTAAATAAAGGCTCTTTCATTTGAGCGTCGGCAGGAAGTGACACCAACCAAAACAGCAAAAACACAGTAAACCCCTGATCCCAGATTGTCGGTTTTACCTATATTATCCCGTACGATCTCTCATTTATCCAGAATTGGTCATAGTTGTGTTGTGGAGGGAGGAGATTTAGAGAAGGTTTGAGAGCAATGACCCCAGATGAAGGTTAGAAGAAGTAGAGACGTGTCCTGTTAACCCCCCCAAACGGCGACTTTTATAGAAAACAGGTAATCCGTTCTCGTTCCAGGAGTAAAGAAGCCTGGTAAAGAATGAATGGCATTACATTCATACACTTACAAAATATTATCGACAATGATACATGGCAAACATCATCTAGCGAATCCTTAAACATAATTACTAATATTACATGTGGGACCTTTCCGGGTCGGGTAGGAACAAGCATATGGGTTTTTAAAAAAAAATAAAAATGTTGGGGTTTTTGCTTGGCACATGATTCCCCTAAGGGGCTTCCTAGTAAAACCTCTGCGACCGTCCTCATTCGAACAGGAGGGGACGGCAGGCTGCCTGACCTGGATTGGAACTGACAGCGTTCGACTCTCAGGCTCTGCTTGTAAGGATGATATGAGTTCCTAGCAATGTTGAATCTTGTGCAGACAGTGGGCTACTTTCAGCAGGAAGAGAAACAAACTCTCACTAAGAGGATTAAAAAGGACTGAGCCACAGGTGTGGTAAAGATAATTCCTGCCACTTCATAAAAAACCAATTAAATGTGTTCGGCACAATTCTATTCCCCACACTTCCAGAGACAAAGGGGATAGTTATAAACGATCGGGATTGTCGCCATTTCAATAGCGCAGGACGTGCAAGATGACAAAGAATAGAGTGATGTGTGACGCAATATCGCCCTTATACATTGTGTTAAGTCTGAAATCGTGGCAAAACAGAAAAATAACAGACAGAGCAGGTTGAACATTACAGAGGTAATGTCGTAAGTTTGTTATTTAAAACGATTTTCTTCCATTTTTTTGCAGTTTTACCAGAATTTTCAACCAACTTTCATAATTTGCCAGGAATGTTCCATTAACATGACTCTTCGTACCCGAGCTAGGGGATGTTCCCATATTAATACTTACCATTACCTATTGTCATATCCTATTTAATAAAAGAGAGGAAAATTCCCCGAGGGTGAGTTTACGCTTTATCATATCTATTAATAAAATAGAGACAATTCCCCGGGTGAGTTTTACGCTATGTATCTCTATTAATAAAAATAGAGACAATTCCCTGGCGTGAGTTTTACGCATTTATCACATCCTTTAATAAAATGAGACCAATCCCCGGGTAGTTTTAACGCTATTTATCAATCTATGAATAAAAATGAGGACAATTCACCTGGGTGAGTTTGACGTATTTATTCACATCCTATGAATAAATAGAGAAAATTCACCTGGTGAGTTTGACGCTACTTTATCAAATCCTATTAATAAATAGAGACAATTCACTGGGGTGAGTTGTACGCTATTTATCAATCCTATTAATAAAATAGAGACAATTCACCGGGGACGGTGCAGTTTTACGCTATTTATCAGTATCCATGGAATAAAATAGAGACCAATTACCATGGGTGAGTTTTGTTTTTTACGCTTATTTAATCATATCCCATTAATTAAAATAGAGACAATTCCCCTGGGTGACGTTTTTACGGATTTATCAATCCTATAATAAAATAGAGACAATTTTCCCTGGGTGAGTTTTACGCTATATCATATCCATTATAAAATAGAGAACAATTCCCTGGTGAGTTTTACGCTATTTATATATCCTATTAATAACTCAAGCAGACAAGCCCAGGGTGAGGTTTACGGCTATTTATCACATCATATTAATTAAATAGAGACCAATTCACCTGGGTGAGTCTTCCGCTATTAATTCATATCTCTTATTAATAAAATAGAGACACTATGGGTGAGTCTTACGCTATTTATTCATTATCCTATTAATAAAATAAGACAAATTCACCGGGTGAGTTTACGCATTTATCACATACTATTAATAAAATAGAGACAATTTCACCTGGGTTGCGTTGTACGCTATTTATCACATCCTAGTAATAAAATAGAGACACTTCACTGGTGAGTTTTACGCTATTTATCACATCCTGATTAATAAAATAGAGACAAGTCCCCTGGGCGAGTTTTACGCTCGTTCTCACATCATTATACTAAAATAGGACAAATTTCCCCTGGGTGAGTTGACGCTCTACTCCATCCTATTAATCACCTCGAGGACCCTTCCCCTGGGTGAGTTTACGGCTATTGATCACATCCGATTAATAAACATAGAGCACCCCTCCCCTGGGTGAGTGTAGCGATTTCTGAATCTATTAATAAAAATAGAGACCAATTCCCCTGGGGAGTTTTACGCTAGTTATCACATCAGATTAATAAAATAGAGACAATTTCCCCTGGGGGAGTTACGTATTTATATATCCTATTAATTAAATAGGAGACATTCCCCTGGGTGAGTTTTACGCTATTTATCATATTTCCTATTCATAAATTAGAGACAATTCACCTGGGTGAGTGTTAAGCGATTTTATAATATCCTATTAATAAAATTAGAGACAATCCATGGGTGAGTTTTACGCTATTTATAATATCCTATTAATAAATAGAGACAATTCCCCTTGGTTGAGTTTGAGCCAGCAGCAAGAAGAAACAGGGGGATATTATCACATTTCTATTAATTAAAATAGAGAAATTCCCCTGGGTGAGTTTACGCGATTTATCACATCCATTCATTTAAAATAGAGACAATGTCACCTGGCGCGGCACCCTGCTAGTCGGTTGTTAGTTAGGGTGGAGTTTTAGGCTATTTCTTCACATACTAGTAATAAAATAGAGACAATTAACATGGGTGAGTTTTCGATAGTATCACATCCGATTAATACAAATAGAGAAAAGTCACCCGGGGGAGTTTAGCTATTTATCACATCCTATTAATAAAAATAGAGACAATCCCCTGGTGAGTTTTACGCTATTTTAATCACATTCCTGATTAATAAAATAGAGACCTTCCCTGGGTGAGTTTGACGCTATTTATCATATCCTATAATAAAATAGAGACAATGCCCCTGGGTGAGTTTTACGCTATTATCATATCCCACTAATAAAATAGAGAACAATTAACCGGGTGAGTTTTACGTAGTTTTCATTTATCCAATTAATAAAATAGCGACAATTCCCCTGGGGGGTTTCGCTATTTATTCAATCCCATTAATAAAATAGAGACAATTCCCCTGGGGAGTTTTCGCTAGATTTATCATATCCAATTAATAAAAATAGAGGGCAATTCCCCTGGGATGAGTTTTGGACGCTTATTTATCATATCCCATTAATAAAAGGACAATTCCCCTGGGTGAGTTTTACGCAGTTATCATTCCTATTAAGAAAATAGAGGACAATTCCCCTGGGGTGAGTATTACGCTCTTATCATATCCAGTATTAAAATAGAGACAATTCCACTGGGTGAGTTTTACGCTACTTATCATTTATCCTATTAATAAAATAGAGACAATTCTCCTGGGTGAGTTTACATATTTATCATTATACTATTAATAATAGAGAACTCCCCTGGGTTGAGTTTTTACGCTATTATCATATTCCTATAATAAATAGAGACAATCCCCTGGGTAGCTAAGGTATGGAAGGGGGGGTCACTGGGGGGGTTTCGGTACCACAGCTAATTGTATGGAAGGGGGGGGTCACTGGGGGGGGGTCTGACCCCCAAGAGATAATTGTATGGAATGGGGGGTCATGGGGGTTCCTGTACCCAAGCTAATTTTTGGGGGGGGGTCATGGGGTGTTCCGGACCACCCAGCTAATTGTATGGAGGGGGGGGTCACTGGGTGTTCCTGACCCCAGCTAATTGTATGGAATGGGGGTCACGGGGGGGTTCCGTTACCCCCAAGTAATTGTATGGAGGGAGGGGGTCACTGGGTGTGCTGTACCCCCAGCTAATTGTATGGATGGGGGGGTCACTGGGGGGTTCCTGTACCCCCAAGCTATTGTATGAAGGGGGTCACTGGGGGGGTTCCTGTACCCCAAGCTAATTGTATGTAAGGGGGGTCACTGGGGGGGGTTCCTGTACCCCCAGCTAATTGTATGGAAGGGGGGTCACTGGGGAGGAGGGGGAGGGCAGTGGGGGGGGACTGGTGGTTTCTGTATTTTTAAAGCTCTGCAACTTGACTTGCATTTTGAGCAAAATCCCAAACATTAGATGTAATCGACCTGTCAGGGGAAGATTTATGGACTAGAAGGTTTTATTCCACGTACAAACCCAGTGTGCCCGCCAAGAACAAATTGTTTATATATAGAAAAAAATAACAACGTTTCTGATATCCACGGAGCTGGAACGATGCCAACGTGTCAAACTGCGCCCAGAGATCTGTTAAACGAATTACCGGAGATTCTACCATACGAAATGAGACAAATGACGCTCATCCCAGTAACTACCTGCTGGGAAACGGTTAACGTTGGTAATGAATCAGATGGGACCAGGGGGAATTAAAAAATAAAATGAATGATCATGAACTCATTTCCATAGCAACTGGCGCAGTTCTGATGAAATAGAGAAAGTAGAGAAAGAAAAGTCACCTTATTCCCAGTCATGACAGAGCGCGGAGTCAACCACTGTCAACGGGACGGGGGTCGCTGATAAAACACATTTCACCGGGACTCTGTAGAGCCGGGAACAATATAGACATCTCCATACAAGACTAAGGGCTCCCAAATAGATGTGTTAATAGTTTATTATCGATTAACCATGGAAAGTGAATGAAAGAGAAATAGAAATGAAATCGATATCAGACCATAACTTCTTAGGGCAGGTAAGTTGTTCCAAAATGTCTTGGTCCACTTACCCCAGAACTTCATTTAATCCCCAAACACCCTGGATGATGTTGAGATCAGGGTCCTGGGGACCATACCATCAGAACCCTATGTGGACCATACCATTCACCATACCGTGACCTGGATGAATGAATATTACAGATATACCGTGACCTGGATGGATGAATATTACAGATATACCGTGACCTGGATGGATGAATATTACAGATATACCATGACCTGGATGGATGAATATTACAGATATACCGTGACCTGGATGGATGAATATTACATCATATTACAGAATATCCAGTGACCTGGGATGGATGACAGGAATTCTATGATGCATGAATGTAATATACGGTATACGGGACCTGGATGGATGAATTATTACAGATATACCATGACCTGGCATGATATACAGATACCGTGACCTGGTGAATGATATTCCATACTGACACGGAGTAATATACGCTATTGACCTGGGTAATCAGTATAAGACCTGGAGAAGGAAATTTACAGATCATACCGTGACCGTGGATGAATGAATATTACAGATATACCGTGACTGGATGAGATGAAATACAGCGTTATTACCTGACACTGGATGGATGAATATTAACAGAATATACCGTGCATGGATGGATGAATAGTTACAGATATACCTGACCTGAGTGCGTTATACAGATTGAGGATAAATTACAGATATACCATGACCTGGATGGATGACATTATTACAGATTACGTACCGATGAAGATTGGACCGTGTGATGAATGATCTCAATATACGTGAGCTATGATTATTACGATTGACGTCTGATGAAATGTCGATGAAGTGATGAGAAGAATTTAGTTTAAAAACCCGTGACCTGATGTGTTGATTACAGAAACCACTGATAATGATAAGATATTACCGTGACCTGGATTGAGAATGAATAGCTGATGCGATGAGATTACATATACCGTGACCTGGATGAATGATTATAAGATTTATCCGTGACCTGGATGGATGAATATTACAGATATACCGTGACCTGGGAGATATGGAATGATACAGATATACAGTGACCTGGATGGATGAATATTACAGATATACCGTGACCTGGATGGAGAGATATTACAGATATACCGTGACCTGGATGATGAATGAATATTACAGATATACCTGTTGACAGGATGAATGAATATTCACAGATATACCGTGACGATGTATGAATATTACAGATTACCGATGACCTGGATGAATGAAATTACAGATATACCGACGGATGAGATGAATATTACAGATATACAGTGGACCTCGGATGGATGAAATTACAGATATACCGTGACCTGGATGATGAGATTACAGGTAGTACCGTGACATGGATGGATGAATATTACAGTTTACCGTGACCTGGATGGATGAATATTACAGATATACGTGACCTGGATGGATGAATATTACAGATATACACTGACCTGGATGGGATGAATATTACAGATTATACCGTGACTGGATGGAGAATATTAACAGATTATACCTGACCTGGATGATGAATTACAGAATACCGGTGACCTTGATGGATGAATATTACAGATATACCGGGTGGGATGAAGAGTATACCGTGATGCTGGATGATAATATTACAGATATACCGTGACCTGGATGGATGAAGATATTACAGATATAAGGTGACCTGGATGGATGCATTATACCAGAGTATACCGTGACCTGGATGATGAGGAATATTACAGATATACCGTGACCTGGATGAATGAATATTACAGTATTACCGTGAGGGAATGGATGAATTATTTACAGATATACCGTGACCTGGATGAATGATATTACAGATATACCGTGACCTGGATGAGTGATGAATTACAGATTATACACGACATGGATGAATGAATATTACAGATATTTTTTTTACCGTGACCTGGATGAATGATATTACAGATAACGCGTGACCTGGATGAATGAATATTACAGACTATACCTTGACCTGGGGGATGATGTAATACAACAGATATCCCAGAAGAATAGTTTTGAGAGCAAGAAACTTGATGACAGGCGTGAAATAAAAAGTTTTAGATTGGATAGTCTGAAGAAAGAAATGGGGAGCACCGATCAACAAAACTAATTTTGTACAGTGGTTGGTTGGGAAGAATTATAGGTTCCAAGTTGGTCAATTTAATAATATCCTTATTTTTGGTAAGTTTGCCCTTTAAACAACCAAATCTCTACAGTCAGCACTCAGAAAGTGACATGCGTGTTGATGTAAAGGTATAAGACAGAAATCAAGTAATCCGTAAATTAGGGTCAATGTCTTCTAGTAGTGATAGAAAAGAACCGTACAGGATTATTCAATAAAAGTTTTATGTTAAAAATGTGCTAATTTTGCCTAACTCAATCAAGATGTGTAGCTTTCAAATGTTATAAGATCGGTTGGTGGTGGCAGAATAGCAATTTGTAACGATAAGAACAGTTAATGGAATGCTACCTGTGTTTTGATAATGCAGGTTTGGTATATATGGATTCAGTCCCATTCAGTCTAAACGGGTTACGAGCCCATTAATAGGGAATTATGAGTCATTTCCAGCATTGAACCACAAAATCAATGGAAAGAGATATCATGATGGGCAGGTTCCCAAAGGGGCCAATTGAAATGGGATTTACCCAGTTAAAGGGGGCAGTATGAACAGAACCGTATTTCTGGGTCCTCTATAACCCGGTACCCATACAGCATGGCTTCTTTAATAAGAATTCTGAGTTAGGTAAGAGCAGTAAAGTGACATTTGAAAAGCTGGACCTGGATTGAGAATGAAACCATGAACAGGGACATTATTTCTAAATGGCAGCGGACATCCCCCTGCCTATCACGGGCTTCCGGGCAGGGGGGGAATGGGAAGGGGGCGGTGCATGACACCACGCGGAGGGGCATCATGGGGCCCATCATAATTAGGGGAGGGGGAGGCGGGGTTAGGGTGGGGGTGAAAGGGGACATGAGTTGCGGAGGAGATCTAAGTCTCATGTCTCAGGAGTCTGGTGTGGTCGCGTGGGCGGTGCGGTGAGACAACCCAGAATAAGGTCAAATTACTGACGAACACACCGACGATAATTTAAGTCCGAAAAGTAACAGGCCTTTTAAATATACCCCCCGTCCAAGAAAGGCAAATGAATCATAATATAGAAAGAATCCCCTGCTACCCACTGACTGCCCCCTAGAGGAGTACACTGAGGATGGTTTCCACACTGCAGATGGGAACAACCCGTTGTTGACTCTAAATACCAACCCAAAGTACCTCCCCTTTTCTTCCTTACCCAGCTCCCGGGGTGCAGAATCCCATTGGCCTAAGTCATGGACTAACGGAAGGGGCAGAGCAGGAAGAGGGAAGGCTTCAGGTAGGCCAAACCCAGGGGGAAGGGTCATCATCGGTGGGGTCACTAATACTGGGAGGTTGGTTGTTGGTAGGGGTATAATCTTTAAGGATCCCTGTTTAAATCCTTTGATCTTAGCCACTGGTAGGAGCATGAGAAGGACCACCCGGACCTAGACTGGGTAGGTTATAAAACTGGAAAGCACAATGTAGTAGTCATGCAAGCTTATTTCCCTTTTTAAAGGACAAGATTTTTCACCGGCAAAGGTCTCAGCTTGGCGAGCAAGTAAAGATCTCTAGACAACTACAAAAGTATCCCAGGATCAGGATTTTATCTCTTTCCTTTATCTGATCAATGCGATGTTTCTAATAACCAATAAAAATAAAATCCGGCATATAAGGAGGGAACAGACATGAATAAAACTCTCTGGATGATTCATTGACAGGACGCCACTTTCTGCTCTGTCTAACGTCTGAGTGCTTAAATAATTAAAGAGACATACCCACATCCCCAATCTCCCGACAGGACTATAAATCCTCTCCAAGTAATGCAACAAACTGCAACGGCCCAATCCAGGTGAAATAAGCTTCGACTTTCATTGGATTTTACTGTTATACCGTGACCTGGATGGATGGAATATTAAGATATACCTGACCTGGATATGGATGAATATTACCAGATATACCCGTGACCTGGATGGATGATAAGGAACGTATTACAGATATACCGTGACCTGGATGGATGAATATTACAGATAACCATGACCTGGATGGTATGAATATAAAGATATACGGACCGGATGGATGATGAATTTAAGATTACCGTGGACCTGGAGGAGAATATTACGATATACCGTGACCTGGATGGATGAATATTACAGATATCCATGCCTGGATGGATGAATATTTACAGATAACCGTGACTGGATGGATGAATGAATATTACAGATATACCGTGACTGGCTGATGAATATTACGAGAACCATGACGGATGGATATATTTAAGATATACCGGACTGGATGGAGGAATATACAGATATACCGTGACCTGGATGGATGAATATTACAGATATACCAGACCTGATGGATGAATAATTACAGATATTACCATGACCTGGATGGATGAATATTACAGATATACCGTGACCTGGATGAATGAAATTACAGATATACCGTGACCTGGATGAAGAATATTACAGATATACAGGTGACCGGTGAAGATATACAGATTCTACCCGTGACCTGGAGATGAATATACAGATATACGTCCTGACCTGGAGAGTGAATGAATATTACAGTATACCGTGACCTGATTGCATATACTGACCTGAGAATTACGATATACCGTGACCTGGCGAAATTCCCTTTACCCGGACCTGGAATGAAATTAGATATAAGTGACCTGGATGAATGGAAATATACAGATAATTACCCGTGTACCTGGTCTGGCCTACCTTATTTGTGACTCACAAACGCCCCGAACCGAAGCTCACGCTGACTGGCCCTTTGTTCCATGACATAGACTATTACCCGATATACCGTGGCCCTGGATGACCACCCCCACCCCCCCAAGCGAAAGTCTATACAGACCCCCCCCATTATAATCTTTGACCTGCGTGGATGATATGAAATACAGATATACCGTGACCGCGCCATCTGAATATGATCCCCAGAAATAGTCACCAGATCCGCGATGACATGACCTGGATGGGACCTGAATATGGCTCGACCCCCATGCATTATTACGATTCTTCCTATACCGGTGACCGGGTCACCTGGTCACTGGAAACAACAAATCAAAAATTTAGTAGGACTAGATTATTACCGTGACCTGGTATGGATGAAATATTGACAGGTATACCGTGACAGGGATGGCCAGTGAAATATTACAGACAACCTACGCACCTAGTATAACGTGGACAGGATGGCCATCAGCCCGTCCTCGTTTCTCTCATTGAATATTACAGATATACAGTGACCTGGATGGGATGAATATTACAGATATACGTGACCTGGATGGCATGAATAGTTACAGATTATACGTGACTGGAGGGATGAATAGTACAGATATACCATGACTGGAGAATGAGGATATTACAGCTATACCGTGACCTGGATGGATGAATAGTACAGATATACCGTGACGAGGGGATGAATATACAGATTATACCGTGACCTGGATGGATGAAGATTACAGATATACCGTGACCTGGATGGATGAATATTACAGATATACCGTGACCTGGATGAATGAATATTACAGATATACCGTGACCTGGATGAATGAATATTACATATATACCGTGACCTGGATGGATGAATATTACAGATATACCATGACCTGGATGGATGAATATTACAGATATACCGTGACCTGGATGGATGAATATTACAGATTTACCGTGACCTGGATGAATGAATATTACAGATATACCGTGACCTGGATGAATGAATATTACAGATATACCGTGACCTGGATGAATGAATATTACAGATATACCTTGACCTGGATGGATGAATACAACAGATATCCCAGAAGAATAGTTTTTGAGAGCAAGAAACTTGATTGACAGCTGAAATATAAAAAGTTTTAGATTGGATATCTGAAGAAATAGGGGGCAGATCAACAAAATAATGATACAGTGGTGGTTGGGAAGAATTATAGGTTCCAGTTATGGTCAATTTACAAATATCCTATTTTTCGGTATAGTTGCCCTTTAACAACCAAATCTCCTAACAGTCAGCACTCAGATAAGTGACATGCGGTTGATGTAAAGGTAAGACAGGAAATCAAGAATATAGGTCAATGTCTTCTAGTTAGTGATAAAGAACCTACAGGATTATTCAATAAAAGTTCTTATCGTTAAAAATGGTGCTAATTTTGCCCTAACCAATCAGATGTTAGCTTTCAAATGTTAAATAAGATCTGATTGGTTGGGGCAGAATTAGCACCATTTGTAACGATAAGAACGTTAATGGAATGTCCCTGTGTTTCTGATAATGCAGGTTGGTTATATTGGTAATTCAGTCCCATTCAGTCTAAATCTGGGTACGAGCCCATTTAATAGGGAATTAGAGTCTTTCCAGCATCTGAACCCACAAATCAAATGGAAATGAGATTCTATGGGCAGGTTCCCCAAAGGGGCCAATGAAATGGGATTTTACCCAGTTAAACGTGGGGCCATTATGACAGAACCGGTATTTCTGGGTCCTTATAACGGTACCAATACAGCATGGCCTTCTTAATAAGAATTCTGAGTAGGAAGGAGCAGTAAAGTGACATTTGTAACTTTGGAACATGGATGGAATTGAACCCATGACAGGGACATATTTATAAATGGCAGACATCCCACCCTGCCCTATCAGGCTTCCGGGCAGGGGGGGAATGGGGGCGGTGCATGACACCACGCGGAGGCGGGGCCATCATACTAGGGGAGGTGGGAGGCGGGGTTAGGGTGGAGGGTGAAAGGGGACATGAGTTGGGAGGAGACTCAAGTCTCATGTCCAGGAGTCTGGGGTGGTCTCGTGGGAGTGCGGGAGACCACCCCAGAATAAGGTTCAAATTACTGCCGCACAGACGATAATTTAAGTCCGAAAATAACAGACCTTTATAAATATACCCCTCCGTGTTAATAGGAATCCCTGCTACCCACTGCACTGCCCCCTAGAGGATGTACACTGAGATGGTTCCACACTGCAGATGGGACAACCCTTGTTTACCTCTAAAATCCAACCCAAAGTACCTCCCCTTTCATTTCCTTTACCAGTACCTGGGGTCAGAACTCCCCATTGGCCAAGTCATGGACTAACGAAGGGGGCAGAGCAGGAAGAGGGAAAGGCTAGGTAAGGCAAACCCAGGGGGCAAGGGTCATCATCCTGGGTACTAATACTGGGAGGTTGGTTGGTTAGGGGTATAATCTTTAAGGATCCCTTTAAATTCCTTTTATCTTTAGCCACTGGGTAGGAGCATGAGCAGACACCTGGACCTAGACATGGGTAGGTCATATAAAATGGAATAGCACAATGATTAGTCATGCAAGCTTTACTTTCCCTTTAAAGTACAAGATTTTTCAGGCAAAGGTCCATCTTGTGAGCAAGTAAAGATCTCTAGAAAATACAAAGTATCCCCCGGATCAGATTTTATCTCTTTCCTTTATCTAGATCAATGCGATGTTTCTAATACACAATAAATAATAAATCCGTCATTATAAGGAGGGAACAGAATGAAAACTCCTCTGGAGATTCATTGACACGGACGCCACTTTCTCTCTGTCTAACGTCTAGAGCGCTTTAAATAATTAAAGAGACATCCACACACCATCTCCCGAAGCGACTCATAAATCCTCTCAATAATGCAACAAACTGCAACGGCCAATTCAAGGTTAAATAAGATTCTGAACTTTTCATTTTGGATTTTTAATGTTGCGTTTGGGGGGGAAACGTTGGAAAGGAAGGTCGAGTTCTGCAAACGTTATGAGGGAGCGGAGAGCGGTTTAGTTATATCATCGCTTTATCTTTAGCTCAACACAGAGCAACCTGCCAGTCAATAGGTGTAAAGGGGAACTGTAACTACTACAACTACTGAACCACCTACAGTACCCTGGCTAAGGGATCCATGGGAATGCTAAGCCCCTTATGGCCAATTAAGGGAATTACTGGGGCTAAAGGAAGAAGAAATTGTCAACCAATTCCAATAGCAGCTCAGATACAGGGAACTCTGGGTACCACCCATGTATTATAAGGGATAATGTATCCCCTACTGTAAATTATAAGGATATTAGAAGTCACTGAGGGGTTCTGTGTCTATATAAAGGTACAAGGACACAGACTGAGTTATACAGGGAACTCTGGGTACCACTCATGTATTATAAGGGATAATGTATCCCCTACTGTAAATTATAAGGATATTAGAAGTCACTGAGGAGTTCTGTGTCAGACTGAGTTATACAGGGAACTCTGGGTACCACTCATGTATTATAAGGATAATGTATCCCCTACGGTAAATTATAAGGATATTAGAAGTCA
>JAACNH010004389.1:0-24327 GCA_019447015.1 Hymenochirus boettgeri | reverse complement strand
TATATTTGTTATATAATGTCATTCATATCACCAGATGTACATAGCTTTCCAGGGTTTATATTGTATATAAATGTCATTCATATCACCATAGTAACAGTCTTTCAGGGTTTATATTGTATATAAATGTCTATCATATCACCAATAGTAACATGTCTTTCCAGGGTTTATATTTGTATATAAATGTCATTCAGATCCACGATAGTAACATAGTCTTTCCAGGGTTTATATTTGTATATAAATGTCATTATATCACCGATAGTAAACACAGTCTTTCCAGGGTTTATATTTGTATATAAATGTCATTTCATATCACCGATAGTAACATAGTCTTTCCAGGGTTATATTTGTATATAAATGTCATTCATATCACCAATAGTAACAAAGTCTTTCCAGGTGTTTATATTTGCGATATAAATGTCATCAATCACCAATAGTACAAGTTTCCAGGGTTATATTTGTTTTATATAAATGTCATTCATATCAACCAATGTAACATAGTCTTCCAGGGTTTATATTTGTATATAAATGCATTCATATCACCAATGTAACACAGTTTTCCAGGGTTTATATTGTATATAAATGTCATCCTATCACCAATAGATACACTGTATTTCCAGGGTTTATATTTGTAATAAATGTCATCATATCACCAATAGTACATTGTATTTCAAGGGTTTATATTGTATATTGTAAATGCCATGTGAACATAGTAACCCATATTTAGTGTTTCCTTTTTTTTATAAATGCTTCATTACACATGTCACACGCTCTGGTATAATTTGTATCATCATGTTTCAAGACACCATTTCATAGTGACTTGGTTTTCTCAGGCGTCTTACTCTGTTGTACTTATAATGATGCGCTTCATTCACCACATATAACTAGAGTACATTGTATTCCAGGGTTTATATTGTATATAAATGTCATTCAATCACCAATAGTAACAAGTCTTCCAGGGTTATATTTGTATATATAAATGTCATTCATTATCACCCATAGTAACAAGTCTTTCCAGGGTTATATTTGTATAAAATGTCAGTATATCCCAATAGTAACATTGTATTTCCAGGGTTTATATTGTAATAAATGGCATTCATATCACCAATAGAACATAGTCTTCCAGGGTTATATTTGAAACTTTCCAGGAGCAAATTGTAATGTGTACAGACCTTAAGGGAAATGTCTCGTTCCCTCTGTTATAGAAAACTGACATGAAATAAAGTTAAAACTTCTGCACAAGTCTGTGAGTGCTCTGCAATTTACTATATGGTTGGATATCTTATATAGTAGATAGATAAGTTCTCCTTTGAGCTGTGATGAGTTATAAGACTTGATGGTGCTATATCCCTGACATTCATTCTCCTGGGTCTCTGTCCACAGGCGCGGTATAAGGGTTATTTCGGAGGGGTGACTGCAATGACCAAAGAACCTTTGCCAAGGTCAATGGCTACTCCAAAACTACCGGGGCTGGGAGGAGAGGACGATGATCTGCGGCAAAGGTGAGAAATGAGACCAATGACTGAGCAGTAGCAGCGTTATTAGGCGTCAGACTCACTATGGCAACTTTAGGGTTAAAATACATTTCTGTATATATTCTAAATTATACATGTCATGTAGCCCAAGATTACCATGATATCCCATTATTTTAAAGTAGAAATACATTATTCTATAATACATACATTTAGTGAGTCATGGACACGGATGACATAGTAAGCTCCATTATAACGGATGACAGTTAACACCAATTATAACGAGATGAATAGTTAATCACTGATTAAACTAATGACATAGCTAAACATGATTATAACTGATGACATAGCTGAACACTGATTATAACTGATGACATAGCTGAACACTGATATAACTGATGACATAGCTAAACACTGATTATAACTGAGACATAGCTAAACATGATTAAACTGATGACATAGCTAAACACGAATTAAACTGAACATAGCTAAAACACGTGATTATAACGATGACATAGCTAAACACTGATTATAACTGATGACATAGCTAAACACTGATTATAATGATGACATAGCTAAACATGATATCGATAACATAGCTAAACTGATAAACGATACATAGATAAACACTGATTATAACCGATGACATAGCTCAACACCGATTATAACTGAGACATAGCTAAACATGATATAACTGATGACATAGCTAAAATGATCTAAACTATGACATAGCTAACACGTTATAACTAATGACATAGCTAATCACTGATTATAACTAATGACATAGCTAATCACTGATTATAAATGATGACAAGACTACAACCGATTATAACTGAGACATAGCCATAACCTGATTATAACTGATGAATAGCTAAACATGATTATAACTGATGACATAGCTCAACACTGATTATAACTAATGACAAGCTAATCACTGATTATAACTAATGACATAGCTAAACACTGATTATAACTGATAACATAGCTAAACACTGATTATAACTGATAACATAGCTAAACACAGATTATAACTGATGGCATAGCTAAACACTGATTATAACTGATAACATAGCTAAACACTGATTATAACTGATGACATAGCTAAACACTGATTATAACTGAACATAGCTAAACACTGATAAACTGATAACATAGCTAAACACAGATTATAACTGATGGCATAGCTAAACACTGATTATAACTGATCACATAGCTAAACACTATTATAACTGAGACATAGCTAAACACTGATTATAACTGATAACATAGTATAACACATGATTATAACTGATAACATAGCTAACAACTGATTATAACTGATAACATAGCTAAACACTGATTATAACTGATAACATAACTAAACACTGATATACTGATGAAAGCTAAGCACTGATTATAACTGATGACATAGCTAAAACAATGATATAACGATGACATAGCTAAACACTGATTATAACTGATAACATAGCTAAAAACAATGATATAACTGATGACATAGCTAACAACTGATTATAATGATGACATAGTAAACATGATATATTAACTATAACAAAACTAAACACTGATTATAACTGATAACATAGCTAAACACTGATTATAACTGATGACATAGCTAAACACTGATTATAACTGATGACATAGCAAACACTGATTATAACGATAACATAGCTAAACACTGATATAACTGATGACATAGCTGCAAACACTGATTATAACTGATGACATAACTAAACACTGGTATAACTGATAACTAGCAAGCACTGTTATAACTGATTACATAGCTAAACACAGATTATAAACTGATAACATAGTAAACCTGATTTACTGATGACATAGCTAAACACTGATATAATGATAACATAGCTAACATGATATAACTGATGACATAGCTAAACACTGATTATAACTGATGACATAGCTAAACACTGATTATAACTGATGACATAACTAAACACTGATTATAAACTGATAACATAGCTAAGCACTGATATAACTGATTACATAGCAAACACTTATTATAACTGATGACATAATTAAGGTTAAATTAAAAGGATCTAAGTGTATCGTAAGAAAATTTTTATTATAGATCTTTGTGGTTCATTGATGTACAAAAATATTATTGATCGATGGGTTCTGTGATCGATAGGAAAAACTAAAACAACACTCCCGCTGTATATAAGTGGTGATAAATAAATCTAAAATTAGAGGGCCATAATGACACCTAATTTAGAACGATGGTGAGTCGGTGGTGGACACTAAAAAAAATGAAAACATAGATCGGTCTCACTATATGATAATAGGAGTATGCGGAATACAGCAGCAGTGGATACCAGTCCGATGAAGAAAGAGCGCAATAAGTCTACAAAGTCACATGGACCCGGAAGAAGAGATCGAATGATCTTGAAAATACGTCGTATCGGTCCATGTGCAGCGTTTGGTGTTCTCAAATTGTGGATGCTAGGGACACCTTTTTTGTGGAAGTGAGTAGGGGGCCCCTACATTGGGCCATTACTCTATGGAACGCGATTTGGCTCAAACTTGTGGAATACCTATCCTGCTGGATTTGAACGGTTCATAGGACTTGCACAACTAACGCAGGGATGAGACGTGACTTTGTAGACTAGTTTGGCTTTATAAATACGGCCCCCAGATGGGAGACATGCATACTAAATAGGAGTGAGCTGAACAGGACATGAGGAGACTAGAGCCATATTTATAGCAATACATGCAGGTTAGTTAATGGTCGATCATGGTCCGCAATCGTACATTTCTGACTGAACGTTCGTTAATTAATGAACGTGCCGTCGTATAATACCATGTGCTAATAAACTACCGCAATGTATTCAATGGTGATCGTCACCTACGATTTACGATTGGTAAATTAATGATGTTAAACCAATTGGAAATACGATCGGTTTAAAAAAGAACACAGTAAAGGAAATTCCTAGAAGCGCAAGTTCCTGCACGACTTACCTCTCTGGGACCTTCTGACTTAACCTGAGATACAAGAAAAACAGAAACTGAAACCTGGATTATACTACAATTGAGAAAGGAGGGAAAAGTATCCAAACGGACATTTCCGTAATGTGGACGTGATTGAGTTCCTGGGACACAGGTTTCTTTTGTTTGGGACGTTGGCAGAAATGAAGATTCCAGGTCAGGCAGAGGAAATATTCTCTGAAATAATATACCCTGGCCTTTTGTCTGTCATCTACCATGGCTAAGGTTGGGAGGATAGTTTAGAAATACCGTATAAACCATTGAGGCACAGGTCAGTATAAAAGGAAAAGAGAGGCTTGTAGCCCTTTAAAATATTGTTATGGATCTCTCTGTCCACCTTCCAGCCATCAAGACACAGCAGTTCACTTTATTGGAACTGTTATGGTTTAATAATGTGCAGTGGCCACAAGCCTCTCAGACAATGTCAATTCACTTTGCAGGGGGTCGTTAGAAGATGACCGTGGTTAGACCTTTTGCCGAGGTCGCCAGATACACAATGATATTCCACCAAGGACAGCGGCAATGAAGTCAATGGTGAGAGGTGAGTGAACAGAAAGGTAAGTGACATTTCCAGTGTCAGTTCATCCGATTCCAACAGCTCCTTCTGCTTGATGACGGACAATCCGATTGGTTGCGATAATTAGGCTAATGGGACTTTTTTATTGTGAAAATAATTAAATATAAGTTGTTCCTTTTTAATCAGAATCACTGTTTATTCTGTTCACAGGCAGGTGATTTTGATTATGGAATGAAAGGCTAACTAAGCCAAATTAAATAAAGTCATGGGATATAGATCTGAACATTCCAGCACATTCTCAAGCGCTATGCTAGGGATATTTAAAGACAAAGGACTCATAGTTTATCATTTAAAGGGCAAGTCCAGCACTGAAATGAAAACTTACCTACAGGTAAATCACCCCCCAAAACCCTAAACGGTAATAGTTTGAAATGTGAAAGGTGTAAGTCTAACCTGAAATCCTGCACAAGTCCTGTTTCCCTGTTTCTGCTTCCTGGTTCTTCCAGTTAGTAACTGTCAGTTATGGATTTGACAGTTGACATCACAGCCAATGACTGAATGTTAATCCCCTGTCTGCCTCTTCTGAGCATGCTCAGGCTCAGTACAGGTTTTAAATGGCTCAGTTTCCATGAGGCACCCAGAAGCATAGCGGGCATACAGTAATGATTCTAGGACAAACTATGATATATCAACATATTAAAAGAAGCCATTCTTTTTAAACAATGTTCTTATGGGTGGAGTTATCCTTTAATCCCACTTAACATGCTCTTCCCATTGGATACAGTACAGTGAATAACCAGGGTAACTGTGGTCTCATTAAAGTGCCCTTGTTTTAAATAGCCTAGAACGATGTTTCTAGATCTCTGGATATTAAGTTATAAGCTTGTAAAGTTGACCTTTCCAGACTCCCCTGTCTCTGTGTCTTTGTGCAGGCATGTGTTATAAGCCCCATCTCCAATAATTCAAGCTTTTTGAAGCTACAGTAGATCCTTAACCATAAACAGATTAGAAGATGAACCTATAGTTATGTGTATACATGTTTGGGGGCTGGGTCAAAAATACCCACAACCAATGAAGCATTAGAACATTCTTTAGGGCACTCTCCATACAACCAGAATCCACCCCAATAAAAAACCATCATACCGATGGCAATAAAACTGTAATCCATTCTGTTGTTCCCATAGGATGAAATTGCTCGTAAAGTTTCAAAGTTGGAGAACAGACGGACTGAACTCCTGCTCGTACAAAATTCGTCAGTGGAACATGAACAACTTTAACTCAATCTCACGCAGATATCGGGGGACCAGACAGATAAGTCGGCTTCAGAGGAGCCCATTACTGACAAAATCTTAACAGAGGAACCTGGCCGCGTTCAACCTCCTCTTATGAGAATCGGTGTGCGTCTCTGGATGCTGCTTTGTAAAATTGGGGTGTGGCCCTTAAATATTGACCCCAGGAAACTGTACCGTCTCTGTACAGGTGCCATGTTTTACATTTAATAAGACTGCACTGTGGAATGGGAATGAAATCTAAGTATCACTTACTGGACCTATTTTATATTGGCTAGGCACTTTATTCAGAGCTTTGTCAATTTTGATTGGACAACAGGGGTATGATGTAATGTACCGTAAGTAGTTAAATAACGCACCCCATGGGGGTCAAGTAGACACTGCTTTTGTTATTCCAACCAACCTCTATACAGGGATTATCAACATCACCCACATAGTCAGGTGTAAAATCAATCTCAGTGGCTCATTCGTTAGCAGATGTCCTTCTAGTACTGGATCTGGTAATGTTGAGTAGCAGAACCAATAAGATTTATCAGAACCTCCAACGTTGTTGTTCTTGCAACTTCGATACAGGGGTTATTGTAAAAGTAAATCATGGCCAGTAGACTACCACAATGGTATTGTATTGGCGAGTATAACAATTCCCTCCGTAATGTCTTCATTAAAGGTGCAGAAGCCTTAACGAAATCAAGAATTCCCCTTGATTCTTATCAAATGGATTTTGTTTCCCTTTTCCAGAATTAGTATAATTTATTACATTTCCAGGGATTAACAACTGCGGATTTTTTTGTACCCTCCCGGGTATAAATTAAAGAGGAGTCCTGGCCGGCAGACATATTTATTAAATGGCTAGTAGCGCGGTGGTATTTCTCCAACCTCACACTTTTGAAAAATTTCAATACCGCCCCGTATTGAACTATAATGGCGCGTATTTATGATGCAGCCACCACACTTAACGGTTGACTGCAGATGGTAAAAGGATCGGTATTGGTGAATTTCTGGAGGGAGGATATACACAGCATTTTCTGGGTTATAAGAAAAATATATTTTAGGATAAAGATTCCGAGAAATAAGGCTGTATTTAAAATGGGTCGAGATCGGTATTTCTATCCATTCATTTACATTTCTTCAAATAAATTTACTTTATTATATAAAAGTGTTACATTGTCACAGATTGTTGTGTCCTTGGGCGAAATTGATCAAGAGGATTAGTGTAATATAAAGACTAATGGCTATTGCTACCTACAGTACCTAGCCATTGTCGAAAAGATGATACCGCCTTAGAAGTCAATAGGACGATACTGTGTGGTATCTGCCTTTTATAATACAGTGATAATTTAACAAGGGTTGAAAATATTCCGATATGAGAATAGTGTTCGCCAAGTATAAAGGATTGCTGTCCGACATTACCGTCCTTTATAAATACGTCCTAGTATAATAATAATACCCTTATATAGACACAAAAATCCTCAGTGACTTCTAATATCCTTATCCAGGACAGGGAACTATGGGTATCGCTCACGTATTATAAGAATAATGTATCCCCTACTGAAATTATAAATCAGTCAGTGTCCTTTATATGGACACAGAACTCCTCAGTGACTTCTAATATCCTTATAATTTACAGTAGGGGATACATTATCCTTATAATACATGAGTGGTACCCAGAGTTCCCTGTTACTCAGTCTGTGTCCTTGTACCTTTATATAGACACAGAACTCCTCAGTGACTTCTAAGATCCTTATAATTTACAGAGGGGATACATTATCCCTTATAAACATGAGTGGTACCCGAGTTCCCTGTATAACTCAACCAGTGTCCTTGTACCTTTACATAAACACAGAACTCCACAGTGACTTCTAAGACTTATAATTTAAGTAGGGGATACATTATCCCTTATAATACATGAGTGGTACCCAGAGTTCCTGTATAACTCAGTCTGTGTCCTTGTACCTTTATATAGACACAGAAACTCCCAGTGACTTCTAATTCCTTATAATTTACAGTAGGGGACATTATCCTTATAATTCATGATGAGTAGTACCCAGAGTTCCTGTATAACTCAGCCTGTGTCCTTGTACCTTTATATAGACACAGAACCCACAGTGACTTTAATATCCTTATAATTTACAGTAGGGGATACATTATCCTATAATACATGAGTGGTACCCAGAGTTCCCTGTAACACAGTCTGTGTCCCTGTATCTTTATAGACACAGAACTCCTCAATGACTTAAATAGCCTTATAATTTAGAGTAGGGGATACATATCCCTTATAATACATGAGTGATAACCAGAGTTCACTGTATAAACACAGTCTGCGTCGTATCTTTTATAGACACAGAACTCCACAGTGACTTCTAATATCCTTATAATTTACAGTAGGGTATACATTATCCCTTTAATACAGAGTGGTACCCAGAGTTCCCGTATAACTCAGTCTGTGTCCTTGTACTTTATATGGACACAGAACTCCTCAGTGACTTCTAATATCCTTATAATTTACAGTAGGGGATAACATATCCCTTATAATACATGAGTGGTACCCAGAGTTCCTGACCAGTATAACGACCGGGGTTTTACCGATAACGACCGTTATTTACGATAACGGTCGTTATTACCGATAACGACCGTTATTTACCGATAACGACCGTTATTACCAAAACGACCGTATTTTACAATAACGACCGTTATTACAGATAACGACCGTTATTTACCCGTAACGGTCGTTATCGGTAAATAAGGTCGTTATCGGTAAATAACGACCGGTATTTACCGATACGACCGGTATTTAAACGATATCGGTAAATAACGGTCGTATCGGAAATAACGACCGTTATCGGTAAATAACGGTCGTTATCGGTAAATAACGACCGGTATTTACCGATAACGACCGGTATTTAACGATATCGGTAAATAACGGTCGTTATCGGTAAATAACGGTCGTTATCGGTAAAAAACCGGTCGTTATTTTACAATAACGATCGGTATTTTACGATAACGATACCGATCTTTTATAAATAGGGCCCTAGGTGTAGAATACACATTATGGAGGTATGTTTTTTCTACATGTAGCCCATAGATGGAGCGTTTACCTGCCTTTGTAACAGGATATAAAGGGAAAGTAGATATTGTAGACATAGGTACATGCAATTGTGTGTCATTTAGTTAGAACTTGCCCTTGGTGAATCAGCCTGGACACCATTGTAGGACAGTTACATTGTCTGTATCATATCCAGTGTTTACACTTCAATGTTAATTAGATAAATTACAACTTACCAAAGACATTGACCTGTAAAGGGAACATCTCTATTGTCTCATATTCTCTGTATCCATGGCAGAGTCGGACTATTGGGTTTCTGCTGCTCGGTGAATGAAATACAATCCTCAGATTATTACCAAACTAGTTTCTATTACCGCACATCGCATACACTGCGACAATCATACACCCGTCCCACTAAATAATCATAAGAAATGTGAATAAATATTAATATTAACGGGATCTTAAAAATTTTATTTCTTCATTTTTCCCGGTTCATTTAATACTTACACACGGGTAAAGCGGTGTAATGTCTAACCAATCAGAAGATGGGGGGCGTGTCTGTGCAATCAGAAAAAGGCGGTGACATAGCAGAGTGAGAAAATTAATACAGGTTTCATCTACATATTCCATACCAGTGATGCTGGCACTCCAGCTGTTTAGAAACTACAACTCCGCATGCCTTGGTGTCATTCTGCAAGCTTCAACATGACTCTTCTATACATTTCTGTATTATAAATATATTATTATTTTCCCATTTTCCACAATAGGCAAATAGACTTAAATAGACTTTAAATAGATTAGACAGCTGCAGTTTGATTATAGCAAGGCTTGGCCACCAGTAGCCCTCCAAATGTTTAGAAACTACAACTCCCAGCATTCTCTGTGTGCACAAAAGCTCTACAACTTGACTTCCTGAACCCACAAACCGTCTGTCAGCAGAGGACATGAAATGATAATGGCCAAGGGTCTATGTCTCCATCGTCCTTCCATTATACTGACAGACTAATACGTCCTGAAATTCTACCATTATACCAGTGCTTAGCTTGGCCTTGAGCGTTTATGATCACGGAACAGTTATGATACAGGGTTGCAAGTCACTATAAAACCCACCATTGTATCATTACCCCACCCTAAAGTGCAAATTTCCACACTGTTCTCCATGTATAAATAAACAGGGGGTTTTCCCCCCCAGTAAAAAAAACAATAAAATAAAGGCGAATTTGCAATGTCTGATGCCAGAAAATCCAGTGAAATAACTTCATTCAGAAAAATAAATATAACAGTCTGTCCTGTCAGCAGCAGAGCCAATCGGGTGTTTGGAATCACACACCATGTGGAATAAGGAAGGCACATATAGGAACACAGGAAGTCTTGTGCGCAAAAACGACACAGCACTGCTATCCTTCGGGCTGTGAATGCAGTTAGTTAAAAAAGCTTCCATCTTGCTGGTTTAACCGTTGTTGGGGGGCTCCCAATGTCAACTGTAATATGGTATAAAGAGTGTGTTCTATTCGAGCGAGCAGTTTGAATTCCAGAGAGTTCATTCCGTGTCTCTCCATGTTTTCCTTGTGGTTACTCAGAAGATCGTACCGCAATGGAGCAAAAACAACAAACAACATTACAAGATTATATATTGTATCTAGATTGTAACTAGATTATATATTGTATCTAGATTGTAACTAGATTTACATTGTATCTAGATTGTAAAAGATTAACATTGTATCTAGAGTGTAACTAGATTATACATTTATCTAGAGTTAACTAGATTACTTGTATCTAGATGTAACTAGATTATACATTGTATCTAGAGTGTAACTAGATTATAAATTGTATCTAGAGTGTAACTAGATATACATTATCAAGTGTAATCTAGATTAACATTGTATCTAGAGTGTAACTAGATTATTATATTGTATCTAGAGTGTAACTAGATTATATATTGTATCTAGAGTGTAACTAGATTAACATTGTATCTAGAGTTATAGATATACTTGTATCAGAGTGTAAATAGATTATACATTGTATCTAGAGTTTAACAGATTACATTGTATCTAGATTGTAACTAGATTATACATGTATCTAGAGTGTAACTAGATTATACATTGTATCTAGAGTGTAACTAGATTATACATTGTATCTAGATTGTGTTGTAACTAGATAAACATTGTATCTAGAGTGTAACTAGATATACATTTGTATCTGAGTGTAACTAGATTATAATTGATCTAGTATGAACGATATATTGTATCTAGAGTGTAACGATATACATGTATCTAGAGTAACTAGATTATAACTTGTATTCAGAGTATAACGCTTATACATTTATCTAGATTGTAACTAGATTATACATTGTATCTAGATTGTAACTGATTATACATTGTATCTAGCTTATACATTGTATCTAGATTGTACAGATTATACATTGTTATCTAGATTGTACCAGATTATACATGTATCTAGATTGTAACTAGATGTATAAATTGTATACTAGATTGTAACTAGATTATACATTGTATCTAGATTGTAACTAGATTATATATTGTATCTAGATTGTACTAGATTATATATTGTACCTGCGATGTAACTAGATTTATATCTTGTATCTAGAGTGTAACTAGATTATATATTGTATCTAGATTGTAACTAGATTAGACATTGTATCTAGAGTATAACTAGATTATACATTGTATACTAGAGTAAACTAGATTATATCATTGTATCTAGAGTATAACTAGATTAATATGTATCTAGAGTTAACTAGATAAAATTGTATCTAGAGTTATAACTAGATTAGACATGTATTAGAGTAACTAGAAATAATTGTATCTAGATTGTAACAGATATATATATGTATCTAGATGTAACTAGATTGTATATTGTATCAAGATTGATAACTAGATTGTATTTGTATCTAGATTGTAACTAGATTGTATATTGTATCTAGATTGTAACTAGATTGTACTGTATCAGATTGGAATAGATTATATATTGTATCTAAATTGTAACTAGTTTGTATATTGTATCAGATGATAATAGATTGTATATGATAACTAGATGTAACTAGATTGTATATTGTATCTAGATTGTAACTCGATTGTATCTTGTATCTAGATTGTAACTAGATTGTATACTGTATCTAGTTGGATAGATTGTAATTGTATCTAAATTGTAACTAGATTGTATATTGTATCAAGATTGTAACTAGATGTATCTTGTATCTAGATTGTAAATAGATTGTGATCTTGTATTAGATTGGCAATTAGATTGGATATTGTATCAAGATTGTAAACTAGATTGTGATATTGTATCTAGATTGTAACTAGATTGTATATTGTATCTTGATGTGTACTAGATTGTTGTATATTGTATCAAGATTGTAACTAGATTGTATATTGTATCTAGATTGTAACTAGATTGTATATTGTATCTAGATTGTAACTAGATTGTATCTTGTATCTTGATTGTAACTAGATTGTCAATCTAGTTACAATCAAGATACAATATACAATCTAGTTACAATCCAAGATACAATATACACATCTAGTTACAATCAACGATTTCATACAATATACAATCTAGTTACAATCAAGATACAATATACAATCAAGATACAATATACAATCTAGATACAATCTAGATACAATATACAATCTAGTTACAATCAAGATACAATATACAATCTAGTTACAATATACAATCTAGATACAATCTAGATACAATATACAATCTAGTTACAATCTAGATACAATATACAATCTAGTTACAATCAAGATACAATATACAATCTAGTTACAATCAAGATACAATATACAATCTAGTACAATCTATACAATATACAATCTAGTTACAATCTTGATACAATATACAATCTAATTCCAATCTAGATACAAGATACAATCTAGTTACAATCTAGATACAAGATACAATCTAGTTACAATCTTGATACAATATACAATCTAGTTACAATTTAGATACAATATACAATCTAATTCCAATCTAGATACAAGAACAATAGTTACAATCTAGATACAAGATACAATCTAGTTACAATCTAGTACAATATACAATCTATTACAATTAGATTACAATATACAATCAGTTACAATCTTGAACAATATACAAACTAGTTACAATTTAGATACAATATATAATCTAATTCCAATCTAGATACAAGATCAATCTAGTTACAATCTAGATACAATATACAATCTAGTTACAATCTAGATACAAATTACAATCTAGTTACAATCTTGATACAATATACAATCTAGTACATCTAGATACAATATATATCTAGTTACAATCTAGATACAATGTATAATCTAGTTACTCTAACATGTTAATCTAGTTATATCTAGATACAATGTATAATCTAGTTATACTCTAGATACAATGTATAATCTAGTTATACTCTAGATACAATGTATAATCTAGTTATACTCTAGATACAATGTATAATCTAGTTATACTCTAGATACAATGTATAATCTAGTTACAATCTAGATACAATATATAATCTAGTTACACTCTAGATACAAGATATAATCTAGTTACAATCCAGGTACAAATATAATCTATTACAATCTAGATACTATATAATTGTAATATAGATACAATGCTATAATCTGTTACAATCTAGATACATGTATAATCTAGTTACAATCTAGATACAATGTATAATCTGGTTACAATCTAGATACAATGTTTAATCTAGTTACAATCTAGATACAATGTATAATCTAGATACTGTATAATTTAGTTAACAATCTAGATACAATGTATAATCTAGTTACAATCTAGATAAATGTATAATCTGGTTAATACTCTAGATACAATGTATAATCTAGTTCACTCTAGATACAATGTATATTCTAGTTACACTCTAGATACAATATAAATCTAGTTACACTCTAGATACAATATATAATCTAGTTACACTCTAGATACAATGTATAATCTAGTTACCATCTAGATACAATGTATAATCTAGTTACAATCTAGAGAACAATTATAATCTAGTTACACTCTAGATACAATGTATAATCTAGTTACACTCTAGATACATGTATAATCTAGTTACAATCTAGATACAAGTATAATCTGTTAACTCTAGATACAATGTATAATCTAGTTACACTCTATACATGTATATCTGTTACACTGATACAATAACTAGTTACACTCTAGATACAATATATAATCTAGTTACACTCTAGATACAATATATAATCTAGTTACACTCTTCGATACAATGTATAATCTAGTACACTCTAGAACAATGATAATCTAGTTACACTCTAGATACACATGTATAATCTAGTACACTCTAGATACAAGTATAATCTAGTTACAATCTAGATACACATGTATAATCTAGTTACACTCAGATAAATGTTAATCTAGTTACATCTAGTAACAATGTATAATCTAGTTACAATCTAGATACAATGTATAATCTAGTTACAATCTAGATACAATATATAATCTAGTTACAATCTAGATACAATATATAATCTTGTAATGTTGTTTGTTGTTTGCTCCATTGCAGGTACGATCTTCTGGTAACACAAGGAAAACATGGAGGACGACGGAATGAACTCTCTGGAATTCAAACTGCTCGCTCGAATAGAACACACTCTTTATACCAATATTACAGTTGACATTGGGGAGCCCCCAGCAACAACGGTTAAACCAGCAAGATGGAAGCTCTTTTAACTAACTGCATTCACAGCCCGAAGGAATAGCAGTGCTGTGTCGTTTTTTGCGCACAAGACTTCCTGTGTTTCCTATATTGTGCCTTTTATTCCACATGGGTGTGATTCCAAACACCCGATTGGCTCTGCTGCTGACAGGACGAGACTGTTAGATTTATTTTTCTGAATGAAGTTATTTCACTGGATTTTTGGCATCAGACATTGCAAATTCGCCTTTATTTAATTGTTTTTTTTTACTGGGGGGGAAAACCCCCTGTTTATTATACAATGGAGAACAGTGTGGAAATTTGCACTTTAGGGTGGGGTAATGATACAATGGGTGGGTTTTATAGTGACTTGCAACCTGTATCATAAACTGTTCCGTGATCATAAACGCTCAAGGCCAGCTAAGCACTGGTTATAATGGTAGAATTTACAGGACGTATTAGTCTGTCAGTATAATGGAAGGACGATGGAGACATAGACCTCTTGGCATTATCATTTTCATGTCCTCTGCGACAGACGGGTTTGTGGGTTCAGGAAGTCAAGTGTAGAGCTTTTTGTGCACACAGAGATGCTGGGAGTTGTAGTTTCTAAACATTTGGAGGGCTACTGGTGGCCAAGCCTTGCTATAGATCAAACTGCAGCTGTTCTAATCTATTTATAAGTCTATTTAAGTCTATTTGCCTATTGTGGAAAAATGGAAAATAATAATATATTATAATACAGAAGAATATAGAAGAGTCATGTTGAAGCTTGCAGAATGACACCAAGGCATGCTGGGAGTTGTGTTTCTAAACAGCTGGAGTGCCCGCATCACTGGTATGGAATATGTAGATGATAACCTGTATTAATTTTCTCACTCTGCTATGTCACCGCCTTTTTCTGATTGCACAGACACGCCCCCCCATCATTCTGATTGGTTAGACAATTACACCGCTTTACCCGCTGTAAGTATTTTAAATGAACCGGGAAAAATAGAAGAATAAAATTTTTAAAGATCCCGTTAATATTAATATTTATTCACATTCTTATGAATTATTTAGTGGGACGGGTGTATGGATTGTCGCAGTGTATGCGATGTGCCGTAACTAGAAACTAGTTTGGTAATAATCTGAGGATTGTATTTCATTCACCGAGCAGCAGGAAACCCCATAGTCCGAGCTCTGCCATGGATACAGAGATAGAGACAATAGAGATGTTCCCTTACAGGTCATGTCTTTGGTAGTTGTAATTTCTTAAATTAACATTGAAGTGTAAACACTGGATATGATACAGACAATGTAACTGATCCTACAATGGTGTCCAGGCTGATTCACCAAGGGCAGTCTAACTAAATGACAACAAATTGCATGTACCTATGTCTACAATATCTAATTCCCTTTATATCCTGTTACAAGAGCAGGTAAACAGCTCCATCTATGGGCTACAGTAGAAAAAACATACCTCCAATGTGTATTCTACACCTAGGGCCCTATTTATAAAAGATCGGTATCGTTATCGTTAAATACCGATCGTTATTGTAAAATAACGACCGGGTTTTTTACCGATAACGACCGTTATTTACCGATAACGACCGTTATTTACCGATATCGTTAAATACGGTCGTTATCGGTAAATACGGTCGTTATTTACCGATAACGACCGTTATTTACCGATAACGGTCGTTATTTTACCGATAACGACCGTATTTACCGATATCGTTTAAATACGGTCGTTATCGGTAAATACCGCGTCTTTACCGATAACGACCATTTTTACCGATAACGACCGTTATCGGTAAATAACGGTCGTTATACTGTACTAATAACGGTCGTTATGGTAAATAACGGTCGTTATTGGTAAATAACGGTCGTTATCGGTAAATACGGTCGTTATGGTAAATAACGACCGTATCGGTAAATAACGGTCGTTATCGGTAAAAAACCCGGTCGTTATACTGGTCAGAGAACTCTGGGTACACTCATGTATTATAAGGGATAATGTATCCCCTACTGTAAATTATAAGGATATTAGAAGTCATGAGGAGTTCTGTGTCATATAAAGGTACAAGGACACAGACTGAGTTATACAGGGAACTCTGGGTACCACTCATGTATTATAGGGATAATGTATACCCTACTGTAAATATAAGGATATTAGAAGTCACTGTGGAGTTCTGTGTCTAAAAGATACAAGGACGCAGACTGTGTTATACAGTGAACTCTGGGTATCACTCATGTATTATAAGGGATATGTATCCCCTACTCTAAATTAAAAGGCTATTATAAGTCATTGAGGAGTTCTGTGTCTATTAAAAGATACAGGGACACAGACTGTGTTATACAGGGAACTCTGGGTACCACTATGTATTATAAGGGATAATGTATCTCCCTACTGTAAATTATAAGGATATTAAAAGTCACTGTGGAGTTCTGTGTCTTATAAAGGTACAAGGACACAGGCTGAGTTATACAGGGAACTCTGGGTACTATCATGAATTATAAGGATAATGTATCCCCTACTGTAAATTATAAGGATATTAGAAGTCATGAGGAGTTCTGTGTCTATATAAAGGTACAAGGACACAGACTGAGTTATAGGGAACTCTGGGTACCACTCATGTATTATAAGGGATAATGTATCCCTACTGTAAATTATAGGATCTTAGAAGTCACTGTGGAGTTCTGTGTTTATGTAAAGGTACAAGGACACTGGTTGAGTTATACAGGGAACTCTGGGTACCACTCATGATTATAAGGGATAATGTATCCCCTACTGTAAATTATAAGGATCTTAGAAGTCACTGAGGAGTTCTGTGTCATATAAAGGTACAAGGACACAGACTGAGTAATACAGGGAACTCTGGGTACACTCATGTATTATAAGGATAATGTATCCCCTACTGTAAATTATAAGGATATTAGAAGTCACTGAGGAGTTCTGTGTCCATATAAAGGACACTGAATGAGTTATAATTTACAGTAGGGGATACATTATTCTTATATACGTGAGCGATACCCATAGTTCCCTGTCTGGATAAGATATTAGAAGTCACTGAGGATTTTTGTGTCTATATAAGGGTATTTATTATACTAGGGACCGTATTTATAAAGGACGGTAATGTCGGACAGCAATCCTTTAACTTGGCGAACACTATTCTCATATCGGAATTATTTTTAACCCTTGTTAAATTATCACTGTATTATAAAAGGCAGATACCACACAGTATCGTCCTATTGATCTTAAGGCGGTATCATCTTTTCGACAATGGCTAGGTACTGTAGGTAGCAATAGCCATTAGTCTTATATTACACTAACGTCTTTGATCAATTTCGCCCAAGGACACAACAATCTGTGACAATGTAACATTTTAATAATAAAGTAAAATTTATTTGAAGAAATGTAAATGAATGGATAGAAAATACCGATCTCGACCCATTTTTAATACAGCCTTATTTCTCGGAATCTTTATCCTAAAATATATTTTTCTTATAACCCGAAAATGCTGGTGATATCCGCTCCAGAAATTCACCAATACCGATCCTTTTACCATCTGCAGTCAACCGTTAAGGTGTGGTGGCTGATCATAAAATACGGCCATTAATAGTTCAATACGGGGCGGTATTGAAATTTTTCAAAAAGTGTGAGGTGGAGAAATACCACCCGCTACTAGCCATTTAAAAATATGTCTGCCGGGCCAGGACTCCATCTTTAATTTATACCCGGGAGGGTACAAGAAAATCCGCAGTTGTTAATCCCTGGAAATGTAAATAAATTATACTAATTCTGTAAAGGGAAACAAATCCATTTGATAAAGAATCAAGGGGAATTCTTGATTTCGTTAAAGGCAATTCTGCACCTTTAATGAAGACTACGGAGGGAATTGTTATACTCGCCAATACATACCATTGTGGTAGTCTACTGGCCATGATTTACTTTTACAATAACCCCTGGTATCGAAGTTGCAAGAACAAACAACGTTGGAGGTTCTGATAAAAATCTATTGGTTCTGACTCAACATACCAGATCCAGTACTAGAAGGACATCTGCTAACGAATGAGCCACTGAGATTGTTTTACACCTGACTATGTGGGGTGATGTTGATAATCCCTGTATAAGAGTTGGTTTGGGATGAACAGAAGACAGTGTCTACTTGACCCCATTGGGGGTGCGTTATTTAACGTACTTACGGTAACATTACATCATACCCCTGTTGTCCAATCAAAATTGACAAAGCTCTGAATAAAGTGCCGTAGCCAATATAAAATAGGTCCAGTAAGTGATACTTAGATTTCATTCCCAATGTCCACAGTGCAGTCTTATTAAATTGTGAAACATGGCACCTGTACAGAGACGGTACAGTTTCCTGGGGTGCAATATTTAAGGGCCACAGCCCCAGATTTTACAAAGCAGCATCCAGAAGACGCACACCGATTCTCATAAGAGGAGGTTGAACGGCCGGTTCCTCTGTTAAGATTTGTCAGTAATGGGCTCCTCTGAAGCCGACTATACTGTCTGGTCCCCCGATATCTGCTGTGAGATTGATGTAAAGGTGTTCATGTCCACTGAAGAATTTTGTACGAGCAGGAGTTCAGTCCGTCTGTTCTCCAAACCTTTGAAACTTTATCGAGCAATTTCATCCTATGGGGACAAAAGAATGGATTACAGTTATTGCTCATCGGTAATGATGGTTTTTTATTGGGTGGATTCTGGTTGTATGGAGAGTTGCCCTAAGAATGTTCTAATGCTTCATTGGTTGTGGGTATTTTTTGACCCAGCCCCCAAACATGTATAACATAACTATAGGTTCATCTTCTAATTGGTTTATGGTTAAGGATCTACTGAGCTTCAAAAAGCTTGAATTATTGGAGATGGGGCTTATAACACATGCCTGACACAAAGACACAGAGACAGGGGAGTCTGGAAAGGTCAACTTTACAAGCTTATAACTTAAGTCCAGAGAATCTAGAAACATCGTTCTAGGCTATTTAAAACAAGGGCACTTTATGGAGACCACAGTTACCTGGTTATTCACTGTACTGTATCCAAGGGAAGAGCATGTTAAGTGGGATTAAAGGATAACTCCACCCTCATAAGAACATTGTTTAGAAAGAATGGCCTTCTTTATAATATGTTGATATATCATAGTTTGTCCTAGAATTCATTACTGTATGCCCGCTATGCTTCTGGGTGCTCATGGAAACTGAGCCATTTAGAAACCTGTACTGAGCCTGAGCATGCTCAGAGAGGCAGACAGGGGATAACATTCAGTCATTGGCTGTGATGTCAACTGTCAAATCCATAACTGACAGTTACTAACTGGAAGAACCAGGAAGCAGAAACAGGGAAACAGGACATTGTGCAGGATTTCAGGTTAGACTTACACCTTTCACATTTCAAACTATTACCGTTTAGGGTTTTGGGGGGTGATTTACCTGTATGTAAGTTTTCATTTCAGTGCTGGATTGCCCTTTAAATGATAAAACTAATGAGTCCTTTGTCTTAAATATCCCTAGCATAGCGCTTGAGAATGTGCTGGAATGTTCAGATCTATATCCCATGAACTTTTTTTAATTTGGCTTTAGTTAGCCTTTCATTCCTATATCAAAATCACCTGCCTGTGAACAGAATAAACAGTGATTCTGGATTAAAAAGGAACAACTTATTTATTTAATTATTTTACAATAAAAAAGTCCCATTAGCCTAATTATCGCAACCAATCGGATTGTCCGTCATCAGAGCAGAAGGAGCTGTTGGAATCGGATGAACTGACACTGGAAATGTCCACTTACTTTCTGTTCACTCACCTCTACCATTGACTTCATTGCCGCTGTCCCTGGTGTGGAATATCATTGTGTATCTGGCGACCTCGGCAAAAGGTCTAACCACGGTCATCTTCTGAACGACCGCCCTGCAAAGTGAATTGACATTGTCTGAGAGGCTGTGGCCACTGCACATTATAAACATAACAGTTCCAATAAAAGTGAACTGCTGTGTCTTGATTGGCTGGAAGGTGGACAGAGAGATCATAACAATATTTTAAAGGGCTACAAGCCTCTCTTTTCCTTTTATACTGACCTGTGCCTGCAATGGTTTATACGGTATTTCTAAACTATACCTCCCAACCTTACCATGGTAGATGACAGGACAAAAGGCCAGGGTATATTATTTCAGAGATAATTTCCTCTGCCTGACCTGGAAATCTTCAGTTCTTGCCAACGTCCCAAACAAAAGAAACTCGTGTCCCAGCGAACTCAATCCGTCCACATTACGGAAATGTCCGTTTGGATACTTTTCCCTCCTTTCTCAATTGTAGTAATAATCCAGGTTTCAGTTCTGTTTTTATTGTATCTCAGGTTAAGTAGGGTCACAGAGAGGTAAGTCGTGCAGGAACTTGCCGTCTAGGAATTTTCCTTTACTGTGTTCTTTTTTAAACCGATCGGTAATTTCCAATTGGTTTAACGATCATTAATTTACCAATCGTAAATGTAGGTTACGATCACCCTTGAATACCATTGCGGTAGTTATTAGCACATGTATTATACGACGCACGTTCATTAATTAACGAACGTTCAGTCAGAAATGTACGATTGCGGACCATGATCGACCATTAACTAACCGCATCAGTATTGCTATAAATATGGCTCTAGATCTCCTCATGTCCTGTTCAGCTCACTCCTAGTTAGTATGCATGTCTCCCATCTGGGGGCCGTATTTATAAAGCCAAACATAGTCTACAAAGTCACGTCTCATCCCTGCGTTAGCTGGTTGCAAGTCCTAATGAACCGTTCAAATCCCAGCAGGATAGGTATTCCACAAGTTTGAGCCAAATCCAGGTTCCAGTAGAGGTATGGCCCAATGTAGGGGCCCCCGTACTCACTTCCACAAAGAAAAAAGTGTCCGCTAGCATCCACAATTTGAAGACACCAAACGCTGCACATGGAACTAGACGACGTATTTTCAAGATCAATTCGATCTCTTCTTCCGGGTCACATGTGACTTTGTAGACATATTGCGCTCTTTCTTCATCGGACTGGTACTCCATGCTGCTGTATTCCGCATACTCCCTATTATCATATATGAGACCGATCTTATGTTTTCATTTTTTTTTAGTGTCCACCACCGACTCACCAGTGTTCTAAATTAGGTGTCATTATGGCCCTCAATATTTAGATTTATTTATCACCACTTATTACAGCGGAGGATGGTTGTTTTAGTTTTTCCTACGATCGACACAGAACCCATCGATCAATAATATTTTTGTACATCAAATGAACCACAAAGATCTATAAATAAATAATTTTCTTACGATACACATTAGATCCTTTTAATTAACCTTAATTATGTCATCTAGTATAATAAGTGTTAGCTATGTAATCAGTTATAATCAGTGCTAGCTATGTTATCAGTTATAATCAGTGTTTAGTTATGTCATCAGTTATAATCAGTGTTTAGCTATGTCATCAGTTATAATCAGTGTTTAGCATGTCATCAGTTATAATAGTGTTAGCTATGTTATCAGTTATAATCAGTGTTTAGTCTATGTCATCAGTTATAATCAGTGTTTAGCTATGTTATCAGTTATAATCTGTGTGTTTAGCTATGTAATCAGTTATAATCAGTGCTGTATGTTATCAGTTATATCAGTGTTTAGTTATGTCATCAGTTAATCAGTGTTTAGCTATGTCATCAGTTATAATCAGTGTTTAGCTATGTTATCAGTTATAATCAGTGTTTAGCTATGTCATCAGTTATAATCAGGTGTTTAGCTATGTCATCAGTATAATCAGTGTTTAGCTATGTTATCAGTTTAATCAGTGTGTAGTTATGTTATCAGTTATAATCAGTGTTTAGCTATGTCATCAGTTATAATCAGTTTGCATTGTCATCAGATATCAGTGTTTTTAGCTAGTTATCAGTTATAATCAGTGTTTAGCTATGTCATCGTTAATCAGTGTTTTGCTATGTCATCAGTTATAATCAGTGCTTAGCTATGCTATCAGTTATAATCAGTGTTTAGTTATGTTATCAGTTATAATCAGTTTTAGCTATGTTATCAGTTATAATCAGTGTTAGCTATGTTATAGTTTATAATCAGTTTAGCTAGTTATCAGTTATAATCAGTGTTTAGCTATGTCATCAGTTATAATCAGTGTTTAGCTATGTTACAGTTATAATCATGTGTTTAGCTATGCCATCAGTTATAATCTGTGTTTAGCTATGTTATCAGTTATAATCAGTGTTTAGCTAGTTATCAGTTATAATCAGTGTTTAGCTATGCATCAGTTATAATCAGGTGTTTAGCTGTTATCAGTTATAATCAGTGTTTAGCTATGCCATCAGTTATAATCGTGTTTAGCTATGTTATCAGTTATAATCAGGTTTAGCTATGTTATCAGTATAATCAGTGTTAGCTATGTCATTAGTATAATCAGTGATTAGCTTGTCATTAGTTATAATCAGTGTTGAGCTATGTCATCAGTTATAATCAGTGTTTAGCTATTCATCAGTTATAAAGTTGTTTAGCTATGTCATCAGTTAAATTCGGTGGTGAGCTATGTCATCAGTTATAATCAGTGATTAGCTATGTCATTAGTTATAATCAGTGATTAGCTATGTCATTGTTATAATCAGTGTTGAGCTATGTCATGTTATAATCAGTGTTTAGCATGTCAGCAGTTATAATCAGTGTTAGCATGTATCAGTTATATCGGTGTTGAGCTATGTCATCGGTTATATAGTTTACTATGTCATCAGTATAATCAGTGTTTAGCTATGTTATCAGTTATAATCAGTGTTTAGCTATCATGTTTAATCAGTTTACTTGTAGTTATAATCAGTGTTTAGCTATGTCATATAAATCAGTGTTAGCTATGTATCGTTTACTTCGGGTTAGCATGTATAGTTATAATCGTGTTTGCCTATGTCATCAGTTATAATCAGTGTTTAGCTATGTCATCAGTTATAATCAGGGTTTAGCTATGTCATCAGTTATAATCAGGTGTCAGCTATGTCATCAGTTTTAATCAGTGTTTAGCATGTCATTAGTCTATCAGTGATTGAACTATGTCATCCTGATAATTGGTGGTTGTTAGCTGTATCCGTTATAATGGAGCTTAACTATGTCATCCGGTGTCCCATGACTCACTAAAATGTATGATTATAGGGAATAATGTATTTCTACTTTAAAAAAATGGATGATATAGTGGTAATCTTGGGGCTACATGACATGTATAATTTAGAATATATACAGAAATGTATTTTAACCCTAAGTTGCCATAGTGAGTTGACGCCTAAAAAGCTCTACTGCTCAGTCATGGTCTCGTTTTAACTT
>JAACNH010004388.1:0-24330 GCA_019447015.1 Hymenochirus boettgeri | reverse complement strand
ATAGGGCCATATTGTATCTATCCTACAGAGTCCTAGGGCCATATTGTATCTCCCCTATCAGAGTCCTACGGCCCCTAGAGACCTGCAAAACCCACACCCGAAAATAATATATAGCAGGAGTCTTCAACTTGCAGGCATCCAAATGTCAGAAAATACAACACCCATCATTCCCTGGGTTCTTCTGATATTGTGAGTGCTGTAGTGGAATGCTGGGGTTGTATTTTTCAAACAAATGTGGCCCACAGGTAGGAGATCCCGTGTAAGTATAAAGTGTACAGTACAGAGCAGGCGGGGGACCCTCTTGCCATAAACACCAAGTAAAGGAAACTTTATATCTATAAATATGTCCCTACTGTCCCCAAGTACCTAACCAGGGGCTCTCCTGTCATCAACTTCTACCTACCCATGGGCTCTACTGTACCCAACTTCTACCTACCTATGGCCTCTACTGTTATCAACTTCTACCTACCCATGTGCCACTACTGCCCCAACTTCTACCTACCCATGGGCCTCTACTGTCACCAACTTCTACCAACCCATGGGCCTCTACTGTCACCAACTTCTACCAACCATGGGCCACTACTGTCCCCAACTTCTACCTACCCCTGGGCCTCTACTGTCATCAACTTCTACCTACCCATGGGCCACTACTGTCCCCAACTTCTACCTAACCCATGGACCTCTACTGTACCAAATTCTACCTACCATAGGGCCTCTACTGTCACCAACTTCTACCAACCCATGGGCCAATATGTCCCCAACTTCACCTACCCATGGGCCTCTATTGTCATCAAATTCTACCTACCCATGGGCCAATACTCCCCCAACTTCACCTAACCCATGGACCTCTACTGTTACCCAACTTCTACCTACCCATGGGCCACTACTGTCCCCAATTACCAATGGATCTCTTCTGTACCCAACTTCTACCTACCCATGGGCCTCTCGTCCCCAACTTCTACCTACCCATGGGCCTCTGCACTGGTATCAGCTCATCTGATTTATCTGCAAACTTTTCTTGTTGATCTGTGACAGGGATAGGTAACTAGTAGTTATCCAGATGGTTTAAAACTACACCTCACAGCATTCACTTATAGCCAAGGAATGGTGGAGTGTATAGTTGTCCAACAACTGGAGATCTACTGGTTACTCCAGTTGTTGGACATTTCAGTGCACCTAACACAGAGTTATTTATGGTATAGGTGGCACAGGGATTATTAATTCCCAAATGCATCACCTTACATTTATCAACATTGAATCTCATCTGCCATTCTGCTGCCCATTTTGATAATCTATCTAGGTCTGCTTGCAGCAATGCACATCATTGGAAGTTTCCAAAGTCTGCATAATTTAGTGTCATCAGCAAACACAGAGACCTTGCTCTCAATGCCCCCTTCTAAGTCATTTATAAACAGTATAAACAGAAGCGGCCCCAGTACAGAACCCTGAGGAATTCCGCTTAGAACTTTAGCCCACATAGATGTAGCTCCATTAACCACCACTCTCTGTTTGCGGTCCAATAACCAGTTCTCTATCCATGAACAAATGTTTTCTTCAAGGCCAACAGTCCTCAGTTTATACATTAGTCGCCTATGTGCACAGTATCAAAGGCTTTTGCAAAATCCAATATACCACATCCACAGCTGTGCCTGAATCTAACTTCTTACTCACTTCTTCATAAAAACCAATTAAATTTGTCTGGCATGATCTATTTCTCATAAATCCATGCTGACTACTACTAATAAGATGATCTCTGGAGACAAAGTCAAGGATATGATCCCTTAACAAAGTTTCCATCACTTCCCTACCACATGATGTTAGGCTTACAGGTCTATAGTTACCAGGCTGTGAACGACTACCTTTTTGAATATTGGATTACATTTGCTTTTTTCCAATCCAGCGGCATCCCCAGACAAAAGCGAATCTGAAAAGATGAGACACAGTGGTCTTTGCTAGAACTGAACTAAGCTCTTTTAAAATCCTAGGATGCAATCCATCTGGTCCTGGGCGCTTATTGAATTAACTTTGTCTAATTGATTCCGTACCATATCCTTGTATCCAATGTGAAAACTCTTCATTTCTCCTGCACATTGTTACAATCCCTACTGTAAGGATTCTCAACAGTAAAAACCGATGTAAAAAAACGGTTTAGCAGATTAGCCTTTTGGCATCCTCTATACAACCACCTCAGCTCCATTATTTAATGGTCCACATCTCAGTCCTCATTTTTTTACCATTTATATACTTAAAAAACATCTTGGGGTTGGACTGCTTTGTTGGCAATCCGTATTTCATTTTCTATTTTAGCTAGTTTAATTGCTTTCTTGCACTCTTTATTACAACTTTTGAAGTCCCTTGTAGCTGTTCTGTGCTTCTCTTTCAAAATTTTAAAAGCCCTTTTCTTTTTCCATAACAATATAATGAAGTATATTTAGGACCATGTAAATCTGCCTCAAGGTCATGACCTGATTGGTCTTTTCCTATGTGCCCGGTGAAAAGTAAATACCACAGGGGTTTAGACTTATGGGCACAGGTCACAGGCCGGGGCTAAGCAAAGGTCACACTACAAAAAGGTCACACTACAATAAAGGTCACACTACAATAAAGGTCACACTACAATAAAGGTCACACTACAATAAAGGGCAAGAAACCCATTTAAAGAAAGTGAAATGTTTTCTAGGTAGGTAGGAGGACATTACTCCTAATAAAACAAATGTGTATCCGCCATCCTGTCAAATCCTATTATGTATTTTCATTGGGGATTTTTCTGTGGAACTGTCTTCCAGCAGATGTGGTAATGGCAAGTTCATTGAATAGCTTTAAAAAGGCCTGGAAAGTTTCTTAAAACTAAAAAATATTGAGAATTACTGGTATTAATACATATACTGTAGTTTGTGGTACAGGGATACTATATAATATTGAGAATTACTGGTATTACTTCATATACTGTAGTTCTGGTTGGTACAGGGATACTATATAATATTGAGAATACTGGTATTAATACATATACTGTAGTTCTGGTTGGTACAGGGATACTACATAATTGAGAATTACTGGTATTACTTCATAAACTGTATATCTGTTTTATTCAATTAGATCAACTGGACTTGAAATGTAGTTCTTGAAGACGTTTCGCTAGTCATCCGACTGGCTTTCTCAAAGCCAGATAGTCATCCGACTGGCTTTCTCAAAGCCAGTCGGATGACTAGCGAAACGTTCTCAAGAACACATTTCAAGTCCAGTTGATCTAATTGAAACAACAGATATACCATGACCTGGATGAATGAGAACCTTCACAAGCATATTCATATACTGTAGTTCTGGTTGGTACAGGGATACATAAATATGAGAATACTGGTATTAAACATATACTGTAGTTCGGTTGGTACAGGGATACATATAATATTGAGAATTACTGGTATTAATACATATACTGTAGTTCCGGTTGGTACAGGGATATTAATAATATGAGAATTACTGGTTATAATACATATACTGTAGTTCTGGTTGGTACAGGGATACTATATAATATTGAGAAATACTGGTATTAACATATACTGTAGTTCGGTGTGGTACAGGGATACTATATAAAATTGAGAATATACTGGTATTAATACATATAGATCTGGTTGATCCAGGGATACTTTCTGATTGCGTTTGGAGTCAGGAAGGAATTTTCCCCCCCTTTTAGCTGGGGTTTTTTGCCTTCCTCTGGATCAACTGTTAGGGGTTAAAAAAAAAAAATAAATAAAAGGGGGTGAATAGGTTGGACTTGATGGACGTATGTCTTTATTAACCTTAATTACTATGTTACTATGTATGTTACTATGATAAACATCACAATGTAACTAAGAGGGATTTGTTTGGGAGGTTCCTTGATATTACCCAGAAAATCAGAATGTGACTTTATTAGACAAGATTAGAATAAATATCCTGATCCAGTAGATAATTGATTGTATTATGTGTATATTATATTACATAGATGTGCTACCTGATCTACAACCCCAGCATTCCTGTACAGGGAACAAGAACAAAACCAGCCCCACCACCGTTCATTTAACCCTCTGACATGTTCTGACCATGTGGTTACCAAGGGGAGTTACAGAAATACTGTCACACTTGTCAGTCACAATAGAAACATCTTTATACAACATACAGTTTTACAACTACTACTATAACATACTATAAGAGAGAGAGAAAACAATATACAATAAATACATACAACTTACACATACATGGCAGGGATATATATAACTGTCATCATTTGTAACTGGACAGGGGTAACATAGTAAAAGTAATGGGGATTGGATAAAGACACACGTCCATCCTGTCCAAACCCTGCCTAACAATGATCCAGAGGAGGCGAAAAAACCCAGCTGGAAAGGGAAAAATTCCTTCCTGACTCCAAATGGCAATCGGAAAGTATCTCGGATCAACCAGAACTACAGTATATGTATTAATACCAGTAATTCTCTTATTATTATAGTATCCCGTACCAACCAGAACTGAAGTATATGAATTAATACCAGTAATCTCAATATTATATAGTATCCCGTACCAACCAGAACTACAGTATATGTATTAATACCAGTAATTCTCAATATTATATAGTATCCCTGTACCAACTAGAACTGCAGTATATGTATAATACAGTAATTCTCAATATTATTAGTATCCCTGTACCAACCAAAACTGCAGTATATATATAATACCAGTAATTCTCAATATTATATAGTATCCCGTACCAACTAGAACTACAGTATATGAATTAATACCAGAATTCTCAATATTATATAGTATCCCCGTATCAACCAGAACTATAGTACATGTATTAATACCAGTAATTCTAATATTAGATAGTATCCCGTACCAACCAGAACTACAGTATTATGTATATACCAGTAATTCTCAAAATTTATAGTATCCCGTACCAACCAGAACTGCAGTATTGTATTAATACCAGTAATTCTCAATATTATATAGTATCCCTGTACCAACTGTAGCAGGATGTGTAACAGAGAGGCTGGAAAAGTCCTGGCCGGAGTTTATATATCACCCAGGTTTCTCTCCTTTGCCTACAGGGAGTTGTAATCCACTCCAGGAATCCAGTGGATTCATTAATTAGCATTCAGGAGGTGAAATATGTTAAATAGCTAAGCCCTGTGCTCATTGATTGCTCTGAACCTGGGGAGCAGACAGGTTGAGTCTGACTGGAGCAAAAGGTTGGTTTAAAAAAACTGTCATTTTTACAGAGAGACTAACAAAGCACCAGGCTTGTTAAGTCTATAGTCAGGACTGAATATATTGTATAGTTAGAGCCGAGACACGGCTAGGGTTTTGTTTTGAATTTGTTATGTGTTCAAGCTCCCTGTTATGCACCTGTGTATATAGCTGCAAATAGCACCAATAAACACACCACTGTTTGAAGGAAAAGCCATTGGACTGGTTTCATTTGCTCACCCCAGGGAGCTAAGCACGCGCTACATGTTCCCCCTCTCACATATGGTGGAGGATGCCGGCAGCTTATAACCAAGTGCTATACGAGGAGCCAGTACCTGAATTGCAAAGATAATGGAGGAACTGGTAAAAACAGTTGGTTGTTGTCCAATGCAGCCTTGCAGCAAGCCATGCTGCACAGCAGCAAGCGAATACCCGTATCGGGACATGATACATGTGGTGCAGACACAAACTGCACAGCAGATCAAGGCTGTGCAGGAGCAGAACAGGAACTGTTTTTGAAATTGGCAAGTGATGCTGAAAAGGATGAAAAACTCTTACAGAGGTGGTGCAGGAACTTGCACAGCGTGTCAGGTTCAGACTACAGGTGTTGATAACCACTCAGCCATCCATGTGGGTCGCTTCCTGTCCAGGATGACTGCAGAGGATGATCCAGAGGCTTTTCTGGTGACCTTTGAGAGGACAGCCGAAAGGGAAAGCTGGCCTCAGGCTCAGTGGGCTGGACTGGTGGCCCCCTTGCTTACAGGAGAAGCGCAGAAAGCGTATTACGACTTGGAACTGAAAATGCTGCGGATTACAAAAAGTTGAAACAGGAGATTTTAGCCCGGCTGGGGAAGTGGGTGGTAAGCATGGTAAAGACTCAGGGGGAAGGAATGTTGATATTAAGCCGAGAGACTGGCGTCCTATACCTGGGGATCGTGGGCCTCTCCGCAGTCCTAACTTGGAAACTGTGAAATGTGTTTCGTTGCCGTGAACTTGGGCATGTGGCTGCAAACTGTCCTTTAACTGATGAACCAATGCAGTGTGATTTCTCTTTCAGAGATAGGAGGCAGTCTTGTTTGCTTCTGTTTCATGTACCGCCATGCCAGCCATCGGAAAACACGTGTACTGTATCTGTGAATAGTAAGCAGGTCACTGCTTTACTGGACTCTGAGAGCTGATAACCTTGATCAAGGCTGATGTGATTGGCCCTGAGAACTTCCAGCCTGGGAAAGTGGCTGTAGTGTGCATTCATGGGGATACGAGAGTATCCCATAGCAACGGTTGCATTTGGAACTGCATTGGGTACTGTGAATCATGTGGTTGGTGTAGTTCCCCACTTATTACACGATGCAATTATTGGAAGGGACTTCCAAAATTTTGGGGATGTCCAGATCTAATACCCATGTCCGAATCAGAACCCCTGAGGTCTCCGGAACAATTACGCAGGAAGACTCTCCCAGAAACTTCAGTTTTTCCTTTCTCTGTTATGGCAGGAGAAGTGGAGGGTCGGGAAGTCCCTACTGCCAGCGAGATAGGCAGACCTCCTCTGACCAAGAGGTTGGTTTGGAGCTGGTTGATCTGAATGTTCATAGAGAAAATTTTGGTATAGAACAGAGAAAAGATCCTTCCCTCATTAGAGCGTGGGAAAATGTTGTGATGATTAACGGTAAACCTGTTCAACCAGAGGACAGGTTGTGTTTTCCTTATTTTGCTAGTAATGATGACTTAATCTACAGAGTATATAAAAAAAATGATGAGGAAATGTTGAACAGTTGCTGGTACCTAAATCACACAGAAAAGTGGTACTGGAGTTGCTCATGCGCACTTGTGGGTGGTCATTTGGGCATTGAAAAAACCACTGAAAGAGTGTTGCAAAGGTTTTACTGGCCTGGGGGACAGAAAGAAATTGAAAATTTTTGTAAGTCCTGTTGTTTGCCAGAAGTCTGCACCTATGCCTCACTTTCGAAGTCCATTAGTTCCACTGCCAATTATTGAAGTACCCTTTGAAAGAATAGCTATGGACCTGTGGGACCCATTCACAGTCCACAAGGGGCCATCAGCATATTTTGTAATTCTAGACTACGCTACACGTTATCCTGAGGCCATTCCTCTACGCAATACATCTGCCAAGAATATTGCTCGGGAATTGCTCCATGTGTTTAGCAGAGTTGGTGTCCCTAAGGAAATTCTTACAGATCAAGGAACCCCTTTATGTCTCGAGTAACTAAAGAGCTATGTAAATTGTTTAAGGTGACTCAGTTGCGAACTTCTGTGTACCATCCGCAAACTGGGCTTGGTGGAATGGTTTAATAAACCTTGAAAAGCATGTTAAAAAAGGTCATTGCTAAGGATGGGAAAAATTGGGACTGTCTTCTCCCTACACTGATGTTTGCTATTAGGGAAGTTCCTCAGTCCTCCACAGGTTATTCCCCTTTTGAATTAGTATATGGGAGACATCTAGAGGCCTACTGGACATAGCCGAGAGACACTGGGAAGGAGAAAAAAAAAAACCTCACAAAGTGTATTGATCACATTTCGCAGATGCAGATAGAATTGCAACCGTAATGCCCATTGTGAAAAGACATTTGACCCAAGCCCAGGAAGCCCAAAGTAGAATTTACAATCGGAGTGCTCAGGTCGCTTTTTTCACCTGGGGACAAGAGTACTGGTGTAGTGCCGACTGCTGAGAGCAAGTCTTGGCTAAGTGGCGGGGCCCTATGAAGTCATAGAAAAAGTTGGGGAAGTAAACACAAAATTTATCAACCTAATAAAAGGAAAACGGAACAGATTATCACGTAAATTTGTTGAAACCATGGAAAGACAAGAGTGTCTTTAGTAGCAGAGACCACCCTGCTAGCCTCTCAGGTGTGTACTGAAGCCTAAAATTCCTGAAGTGACAATTGCCAACACGTTGTCTAGTTCTCAACAAAAGGAGGTAAGAGAATCCTGCAGAGAAATAGAGACGTGTTTGCAGACTTACCTGGCCGGACTACAGTAAACCAACAGACAAGTTACTGAACCGGGAATGCGGGTCAAACTTAAGCCCTATAGAATACCAGAAGCGAGGAGACAAGCGGTCACGGACGAAGTTAAAAAAATGCTGGATTTAGGGGTAATTGAGGAATCCAATAGGTAGGTCCAGTCCATTGTGTTAGTCCCAAAACCAGACGGTAGCTGGAGGTTTTGTAACGATTCAGGAAAATTAAATCAGTGACAAAGTTTGACACATATCCCATGCCCCGGGTGGATGAGCTCATTGACAGACTGGGAACGGCTCGGTATTGACCACGTTAGATTTGACTAAAGGTTATTGGCAGATACCCCTGACCGAAAATGCCAGGGAAAAAAACAGCTTTTGTAACTCCTGAGGGATCATTTCAATACAAGGGTGATGCCATTCGGGTTAAAAGCGCCTGCTACCTTCCAGAGAGCATGGACAGAATTTTAAGACCCCACCAACAATATCAGCAGCTACCTAGATGACGTAGTGTACATAGCACTGACTGGGAGTCCCACCTTCCACGTGGTCAACGCGTTCTTACGCTATCCGAAAAGGCACGGACTCAATGCAACCAAAAAATGTGCATTGGGTTAGAGGAAGCCAATATCTTGGGTACAATATTGGTCGTGGGGTTATAAAACCACAATTAGTGAAAACAGCAGCCATCCAAGAGTGGCCACGCCCTATAAACAAAAAACAGGTCGAGCTTTCTTGGCATTACTGGTTATATAGACGATTTATCCCAAATTTTGCAACCCTTGCTGCACCCTTAACTGACCTTACAAAAGGAAAAGAATCAGTGATGATAAAGTAGTGGTCTCCAGAGGCAGAAAGGTCATTTATGGTCTTGGAAGAAGGCCTGTGAACAGCCAATCTTGTACTCCCCAGACTTTTCCAAGGATCTTGTAGTTCAGACAGATGCATCCGATGTGGGCCTTGGAGCAGTGTTGTCACAAGTACAGAATGGGGAAGAAACCCTATTGTGTACTTAAGTAGAAATTAAATGAGCATGAGGAGAAAAATGCAGTGATAGAAAAGGAATGTCTGGCAATAAAGTGGGCTCTGGAAGCATTGAGATATTACTTGTGGGGCGTCACTTTGATTTAGTAAGATCATGCTCCTCTTAAATGGATGGCACAGAAGAAAGAGACAATAGAAGGGTAAACCGCTGGTTTCTTACTTTGCAGACTATAGCTTTACTGTAAAACATAGACCAGGAGCACAGATGGGAAATGCAGATGCACTGTCCCGAGTACAACTCATGTTTTTCTATGTGTGTTCCAACTGGGGTTGAAAAAGGGGGGAGGGGATGTAGCAGGATGTCTAACAGAGAGGCTGGAAAAGTCCTGGCCGGAGTTTATATATCACCCAGGTTTCTCTCCTTTGCCTACAGGGAGTTGTAATCCACTCCAGGAATCCGTGGATCATTAATGCATTCAGGAGGTGAAATATGTAAATAGCTAAGCCCTGTGCTCATTGATTGCTCTGTAACCTGGGGAGCAGACAGGTTGAGTCTGACTGGAGCTAAAAGGTTGGTTTAAGGAAAAACTGTCATTTCTTACAGAGAGACTAACAAAGCACCAGGCTTGTTAAGTCTATAGTCAGGATGAATATATGTATAGAAGGCCGAGACACGGCTAGGGTTTTGTTTTGAATTTTGTTATGTGTTCAAGCTCCCTGTTATGCACCTGTGTATATAGCTGCAAATAGCACCAATAAACACACCACTGTTTGAAGGAAAAGCCATTGGACTGGTTTCATTTGCTCACCCAGGGAGCTAAGCACCCGCTACGTGTTCCCCCTCTCACACAACCAAAACTGCAGTATATAATAATACCAGTAATTCTCAATATTATATAGTCCCCGTACCAACTAGAACTACAGTATATGAATTAATACCAGTAATTCTCAATATTATATAGTATCCCCGTATCAACCAGAACTATAGTACATGTATTAATACTAGTAATTCTCAATACTAGATAGTATCCCTGTACCAACCAGAACTACAGTATAGTATAACACCAGTAATTCTCAATATTATATAGTATCTCCGTACCAACCGAACTACAGTATATGTAACACCAGTAATTCTAATATATATAGTATCCCCGTACCAATTAGAACTGCAGTTTATGTATTAATACCAGTAATTCTCAATTATATATAGATCCCTGTACACAACCAGAACTACAGTATATGCATTAATACCAGTAATTATCAATATTATATAGTATCCCTGTATCAACCAGAACTACAAGTAGATGTATTAATACCAGTTTATATCAATTATATAGTATCCCTGTACCAACCAGAACTACAAGTATATGCATTAATACCAGTAATTATCAATATTATATAGTATCCTGTACCAACCAGAACTATAAAATATGTATTAACACCAGTAATTCTCAAATTATATATCTGCATCATCATCATCGATCTCCCCTTGGTCCTGTAGACATGAATTTTCTTGTCTTTGGAACACTTCATCCTCATCCTTATGAGGAATTGCTAGATCTTTACAACTGGCAACTTCAGGCTCTTGAACTGATGGGGGATCTGATGGAAATCAAACTACATTAATATCTTAGAAAACAAGTAGATAAATAGGTCCCAGTTGAGCTTACAGCCTAAGTGGTAGGGTAAGATATAGATACAAAGGAAAGGATAGAAAGTTCTGTAGTGAGATTTATTATATCAACTAGGGAATATGCATGTTATGACTATGACATGTATGAACTAAAAATGTTCATAGACTGTGTCTAGACTGTGTACACATGTTCGAATTTTGGAAACCAAAATTCTGCAATGGATATATTAAAACTAATTTTCACCTGTGGACCAACTGCTGTCAGATGGACATTCGGCCAAGTTGGATGAATGTTGAATCAAACATGATGGTCATTTTTTCATAATCACACGTGTTCAATGTACTGCACGAAATATTAACCTATGTGTACCCAGCCTTAGCAGTTATAACTCAGTTGCCCCAACATGGCACATATAGAACCAAATCGTTAATATGTCTTACCTTGCTGAACCTGTTTGCATTAACGCTCTGTATAAAGGCCAGTATTTCTCTTAACCTTCTTAGTATGGGTCATCTTAGCAAAAATGGATGTTTCAATAGTTTCTTGGCGGTCCACAGCCAATTGAATTCTTTTGTAGGCAGCAGTTTAGAAATGAATGGAAGTTCTCTGACCTGAAAATAGAAATTAGAAGCAGGTGGATATGTTATTAAACAGTTGTGTTGGTTCTTATAATAGATGTAGGTGGGATAAAGGGAAAGAAAGACTGAATGAAATGAGGTTTTCCCATTATATTATTATTATCCCATAAATTATCACTATATATTTTATAATATAAAAATCTCATTTGTCACCCAACCCCCAATTAATCCACCTTGCATTAATCTCACTTCCTTGTAACAAAGAATGATCTAAATCCAATCATTATAAAAATTAATAATTACCATTAGCATAAGCACTGGATGGCCTCTTCCCTCATTTTAAAAAGCCAAGGGCTGGGGGGAAGCGAAAGCCTGTTATTTGGATCCAGTGGCAGAAACTATGAGAAATGCAAAAGTTTGCTAATGGTAATTGAAGTAAAAAAGGTTAGATGTTAGGACCTTCCAGACTGGGGTTACCTTGACGTGGTTGGAAGGCTTTTCATTCATGTGATCACAGTAATGATACTAAAACCCCTTTGTTTATAAAGTATGCCAGTGTGCAGATAATATGATATGGTATGGGGCCTAGGAATGTGCATTGATTATCTTTTCTAGGTTGTATAAATGTTTGACCAGATCAGTAGCACTTCCGCTAAATGTAGTTGTAATTAGCCTAATTGGAGTGCTTCCACAATCGTATTGTATCTATTATCAGTCATCTATCTATCCTATCTATATCCATCTATCAATATATCTATCTATGGATCTACATCAAGTATCATGATCTATCTATCTATCTATCTGTCTGTCTGTCGTCGTCTGTCGTCTACTACACTCATCAACACACTAAAACAACGACACACACTAAAACATCGTACTACATCTATACATATCACATTATACATATCTATCATCTAATCATCTATCCTATCTATCATTGTATCTCCATCCTATCTATATATATATCATCGATCTATCTATCTATTTGTCTATTGTCTATTAGAGATGTCCGAACTTCGCAAAATCCGGTCTGCTCGAGGATCCGCGAATTTTCAAAAAAAATCGAAAATTCAAAAATCCACGAGCGTACCCATTAAAATGAAAAATATCTTGAAATTACGAGATTTTCGTAATTTCGGGAATTTTCGAAAATACGTATTTCTAAAAATAAGGAAATCCTCGTATTTTCGTAAATTTCAAAAATACGTGAAATCCGCGGTTCGGAAGTTCAGAAGGCGGAAAATCCAGAAAATCCGGAAAAATCCACCGTTGCAAACGGGATAAATCCGCGGCGGATCCGGTTCGGATACGCGAACCGGCCATCCCTATTGTCTATTATCTATTATCAATCATTATCTATCAATCATCTAGTCTATCTATCTATCTATCTACTATTTCTATCTATCATTTATCTATCTATCATATACTAGCAATCTATCTAGCAATCATCTATCTATCTATTTACATCTATTATCTATCTATTATCTATTTATTATCTATCTATCATCTATATATATCTCTCTAGCTATCTATCTACACACAGAAATGATTGTTTCATATATCTTCTACTATATAAAGCAGAAACCTTGTACGTATGTGTGTATATATGTATATATGTATGTATGTATCTGCTCACCTCACAGCCACACTCCTGAATAACTCAACATAACAGCGACCACCCTCTGAAAGGGCCGATGTCCGTGAAGTCCAGTTTGACCAATAAAAGCCTGCACATCACTTGCAGAGTGTGATGCCCCAATTCAGTAACCAGATGAAGGGGCCTGGGCTCTGTGTGCTGCCCAACTTCAACAACACAGACACAGAGTCCACTTCAGTGACACAACAACAGCGTAATGTACGGCTACACAACTCAGAGAGCTGCACACACAGAACAACAGCTTCTATAACAGAGGGAACCAGACATTCCCTTAAGGTCTGTAACACATTACAATTTGCTCCTGGAAGGATTCAAATATAAAACCTGGAAAGACTATGTTACTGTTGTGATATGAATGACCTTATATACAAATATAAACCCTGGAAAGACTATTTACTATTGGTGATTTGAATGACATTTATATACAAATATAAACCCTGGAAAGACTATGTTACTATTGGTGATTTTGAATGACATTATATACAAAATATAAACCCTGGAAAGACTGTTACTATTGGTGATATGAATGACATTTATAACAAATATAAACCCTGGAAAGACTATGTTACTATTGGTGATTTGAATGACATTTATATACAAATATAAACCCTGGAAAGATATGTTAATATTGGTGATTTGAATGACATTTATATACAAAATAAACCTGGAAAGACTGTTACTATGGTGATATGAATGACATTTATATACAAATATAAACCCTGGAAAGACCATGTTACTATGGTGATATGAATGACATTTTATATACAAATATAAACCCTGGAAAGACCATGTTACTATTGGGGATATGAATGACATTTATATACAAATATAAACCCTGGAAAGACTATGTTGCTATTGGTGATATGAACCAAATTTGCGGTTTTTGTCATGCTAAGAAATTTAAAGCAGCCTCCTGGAATGTGACCACGCCCCCAGATATTGCTTTAACGGCCCACACCCCCAAACATCATGGTCATACTCTTACCCCAACCATCAAGGCCATGTCACCAAAGATAGCTGCCACACCCCCAAAACATTATGGTCTGCCCCCATACATCATGGCCACAGCCCAAACATCCAGGTCTGTTCCTGAATCACATACACATCACAAACATCCTGTCATGCCCCCAACATCACAGGCACCACCCCCAAACACCACACACGCCCCTAAAAGGCACGGCCATGCCCATGCTTTGAAACAGCATGGCATGCCCCCAAATATCACGACCGCAAAATGTCACATACAAGCCTCCGGATGCTACAAATCACAGACACGATCCAGACTGTCCACACCTACAATGCCCAGCCCCCACCAACGCAACATCACAGACATGGCCCATCCACCTATTCAAACCGGAAAGGGGGTTTAAGAATACTGTATAACCTGGACTTAAGAAACAGACACACACTGCCCACATGTTGCACACGTCACAGATAGTATAACTAAAAGAACAAAGACATTATGGGACTTTCATTTGGACCAGAAACTAACTTTATTGATTGGGATCTAATAGTCAATATAAAGTAGTCCTTGAGCAAGCATTAAGTGTAAAGGGCATGTCCACCCCCAAAACTTTAATTTAACCCACTACTGGCCCCACTGTGTAGTGTAGTACAATCCTTACCTTACATCCCTGCTCCAAATGGTTCTCCTGTAATGTCCCTCCAAAGACCAGAAAAACTGACCACCAGGAGCCTGGCCGAGTCCCAATCTGTCTCTGCCTCCTTTCACTCTTCCGGGAGAATTTGCACATGCTCAGTGCAGCCCTCCCTCCCTCTCCTTCCTGTTTCTCTCTCCCTCCCCCTAGCTCCAATCCCCTTCTGTAGTGTTGGGCTCCCTCCACAGCCCCTAACGCCATTTGTCACAAAACTCCCCCGATCATTCTTACATTGCTTCTTTCTCCCGACATTTCAGTACAGCCGGAAGCCGCGTCCGTGATTGGCTGCCTCTCAGCCAATCACGGACGCGGCTGTGGTCCGGCCCCCTGCTTGCAGTTTTATGCAAAGTCAGAGAGAGAGAGGCAATGTAAGTAATGAACAGGGGAGTTTTGTGACAAATTACTATGGTGTTTGGGGAGGGAGCCCTACACTACAGAAAAAGTTTAAAAAAGGGGTGGACGTGCCTTTAAAGTGCAAAAAAGGTGACATACTGCTAACAATGTGCAAAAATTTGGCACACTTAATAAAAACACACAGAGTTCAGACAGCGCAACAGAATGAAGCCCGGCTTTAACAACACAGACAAAGAGCTGCAGGTCACATGCTTTAGAGACACTGACGCCCATTAGTCACTCCAGTGCTGTGGTATCAGTTGCAATCAACATAAATTCCATGTAGCATGTTCACGAGTAGAGTAAGTCACCCACAACATTTGTATATTTACCCTCAAGTGGAAAAACTGATAACGGTGTATATAAGGTTTTGCAATAAACATATGTGCTATATATCCCTCAAGCAAGTCACCTCCTCAACTCATAACTATTAAATACATGACGTACATTACTGTGCACTTCTTTTTCCACCTGTTCTCCCATCTAAGCCAAACACACACCTGCATGTAAAAAATACTTACCCACATGTGTACCGGGCAACGCCGGGTACAACTACTAGTTCTTTATAAAGAATGATAAATTGTGCCCATACATGGTCTGATGTATTGTCTCCTACTATAGTAAAGGGAGTGGTAATGGAAATTTTCCGTCTTGCCCAATAGGTCCCGATACCACACAAAATCCAGCAATTTCTGTCAGATCTACCGTCAGTGTCACAGCTCTGACTTTGAAAGACGCTAATGATAATGTAGTGTAAATGTGGATTTCAGTAAAACAGAACGTTAGGCAGGATACACACAGACAGATTTTCTGTTCCGACTGTTCGCCGCTATAGAGTGGTCGGCCACAGCAAATGTCTTTTATGGACAACACAATTGGCGATGATTTCTGGCATGTCAAATTGCCCCCTCTTGATCCAGGCAAACGGGCGACTGACAGTGTTCACTGACGCTTGTTCAGTGGAACCCATTTAGAAATCCCCCCTTGAAAATCCTGCGCTTGCCACTGCCCAGGTCAGCCACTGCCTTGATCAGTCAGTTCTGTACATTGCCCTATGTCTCTACCGTCTCTCCCCCGGAACACTGCAGTGATAAGGGCAATGGGCAGCAGAATCAGCCAAACGTTCATCATTGTATCTCCCTTGGGTGGTCTCTCTGTGCGGACTAATAAAAGTGTTAAGGAGACGAGTGGTCCCCCCGCACGCCCGATACAATCTCACTTGTTACTGGAGGAAACAATCTCTCCAGTGATTAAATCTCACCGATCGGTCTCCACTCTCCAACCCCTTTCCCCCTTTCCCTCTGCACTGAGACCCAACTTTACGTCCTGTACCAGCAAATGGAGGGTCCCTGCATGTGTCCCAATAGCGGTCTCCTGTCCTCCCCGATCCCATACTGTGCGATCCCCCTGCCTCTATAGAACCTGTCTGAGTGTTCCATCCTACCGACAATCCAGACTAGGGAGACCCCTAGTTCCAGCCTTCGGGAAGGAATTGGCGCTGATTGGTCGCTCCAAGGAAGGGAGGAGGGGTACATAGCCCCGTCCTCTCTAAACCTCCACATTGGAAGACACAAACACTCACTCCCAGGGATGGGGCTGCTGCTACTGGTGTTTGGTACAGGCTACTAAAAAATATGGCGGTTTGGAGGAAACTTAGCAACTATTGTTTGTTAACTTTCCACCATTTTTAAGGGGAGCTGTCATTGTGCTTGGTTCAGCTCTGGCTTGTATGAACTGGGGTTTGGTAATAGGAGAATTTTTCTCAGATCAGGCCCTGTCCGTAGAGTTTTACAAGGACCCTATATCCTATCATGCAAGTTTTATGTATTCGTTTAGTTAAATTACAACTCCCAGCATGCCTTGGTTGCATTCTGCTGGGTTGAGTAGTGTCCAAAACTCTGTCATGCCAGGGTTCCACATCTCTATTGTAACCAATCAGCCTGCGGAATGGCTGGGCAGCAATAACACACTGAATTCAGTACAGCCCACAGCCAAAGACGTAACTACCTGGGGGCAACAGCAGGGGGGAGCGGGAGCCAAGGGGGGCCCATCTTCTTATTTTCCCAATGACAGATATAGCCTCCTCCCAGAAAACACTGTGGATGAAGCACGGATAGGGGCCCCATCATAGTTTGCTGGGGGGGCCAGTGATTCCTAGTTATGCCACTGCCCGCAGCATTCTAATAGTGTCAGACTGGCTATTGGGCCCAAATCAATATTATATTTGCCTTTTTTATAATTAAAGTATCTCCCTCATTCTACTAACTCCTAATGTATATATTTTTCTTTCTACTGTCCCTTTAACTCTATCTAAATGTGAACATTTTTTTCTGTTTTTATTGGTGGAGTAACTTCAGAGGGTTCCCCCCTATAAACCTGTGGGCCAGTCCGATCGTTTAAAGTAAAGAGGGGGGGTAAACCTTCCTAGCAGTATGTGTGATACGGCCATGGTAGTAAATGTGAGTACATGGAAGAAAATCAACCCAAGCATGGGGAGATCAAAAAATTCTTTTGCAGAAGTAGCTGTAGGTGGTTTGGACATAGCAACACAGACCATCAATGTGGACCAATGGGCCACCACGCTGCCTTTACCTACTGACTGCACGGCGATTGCACTTAAACTGCATTAAGCCAAGATCTGGAAAACCCTGTAAAACTATAACAAGGCACCTTATCTATTATACCCACTGCTTTAACATATGATGGGCACATCACAAAGGGCACCAACACTTTGCTTGAAACAAACTAATTGGAAATAAAAGGAGTAGTGTATTTTTAGAATATCTGCACTTTTCAGTAAGGTTAAAGGGGAAGATTAGACTCAAACAAGCTGTAAACCCATGTAACAAAGTTTGAAAGTTGGGTTGCCCGTTTGGAAGCTGAGGGGAGAGTCTAAGGGGGCAGCTTGCAGCATTCCGGATTGGCAGAACTGGGGGGTCAGCAGGCACTGGTGGGCCAGTATAGAGGGGGTGGAAGAGGGACAGGAAAGGTTGAAAGGAGGAGGTGTAGTTTGTTAGGGTTACTGGGGAAGTGGGGGACGGAAGAGTAGGGGGGCTTCTTCCCAGATTGTCCATCCCAACAGATTTGCCGCCTTAGGTAATGAAGTGGAGGAGGACACCTCAGAATTAGCATGTATGGAGGGGGTAGTCCCTTGAGCACCCAGGGGACTGCATCTCTGATACAAGGGAGGAGGAACGGAAGGGTCAGGAATGCAAGGCAGGTGGTAGTGGTAGGGGACTCCATTATAAGGAAGGTAGATAGGGAATCTGCCGCCAAGAACCTACATGCCGAACTGTGTGTTGCCTGCCTGGTGCTAGGGTTCGGCATGTGGTGGATCGTGTAGACAGATTATTGGGTGGGGGCGGGTGTGACCCGGCGGTCTTGGTTCACATTGGTTTCAATGACAAAGTTAGAGGAGGAGGTGAGGTCCTTAAACATGATTTCCGAGAGCTAGGGGCAAGTTAAAAGCAAGGACCTCAAGGGTAGTGATTTCAGAAATACTACCGCAGCACGTGCTAAGCCAGGGAGACAGCGGGAGCTTAGGAGCATTAATGCGTGGTAAGAGAGTGTGTAAGGAAGAAGGGTTGGGTTTATGAGAACTGGGCAGACTTTGCTGTTGGCTACAGGCTCTTTAGTAGGATGGGTTGCACCTCACTGATGGAGGTGCAGCTGTTTTAGGGGAGAAGATGGCTAGGGGGTTGGAGGAGATTTAAACTAGTGTTGGGGGGGAGGGTATTAGCAGTCTCACTGGGATAGATAGCCCAGGAGGAAAGCAGGTGTAGATAGGTCAGTGGTGGGTGGTAAGGGGGGTGGGACGCATAGGGGATAGGGAGGCATGTGTATTAAAGTGTAATAATAAATTACAGGATCATAATCTGAAATGTATGTTTGCAAATGCGAGAAGAGCCTGGCTGACAAAATGGGTGAATTGGAAATGATGGCATTGATGAAAAGTATGATGTAATAGGGTAGCAGAAACGTGGTTGAACAGTTCTCACGACTGGGCTGTAAATATATAGAAGGATATGCCTTGTTTAGGCAGGACAGAAAAAAAAGGAAAGGGGGAGGAGTATGGTGTTATGTTGAAAAAAAAATTGAAGCCAAATTTAAAAGAAGAGAAACTGGTGATATGGATGATAATGGGAGGCAATATGGGTGGAATAGGCAACAGGAAAGGGGGTATTGTCATTGTTGGTGTCTGCTATAAGCCGCCAAATGCTGCAGAGAGGAGGTGAGTCAACTTCATATGCAGTTGGCAAGGGCTGCAAGTTTGGGGAGTGTGTCATTATGGGGGACTTCAATTCCTGACATTGATTGGTTGTGGTGGAACTGCCATCACAGAAAAAGGCGATGAGTTCCTGAATTTGCTTCAGGATAATTTTCTCTCACAGGTGGTTGAGGTTCCTACTAGAAAAGGAGCTCTGTTGGATCTGTTAATATCTAACATTGTGGAGCGCATATAGATATAAAGGTAACTGGGAGGCTTAGGGAATAGTGACCATGAAATAGTGGCGTTTGGACTTGGTTCAAAAGGAAAAAGTGTGCTGGGTTAACAAAGACATTTAATTTCAGGAAAGCAAATTTCCCAGGTTAAAAAGCACGCTCTTCAGAATGTCAACTGGGATAAATATCAGGTAAATTATACTGAACAGAAGTGGACTGTGTTCAAGGGGATTTTGAGCGAGTTCACAACTAAAATTATACCCTTAGGAAAAATGTAAAAAAATAAATCTGCGCCCATTGTGGCTGATTCTGATGTAAAGAGGCAAATGGAAAGGAAGAAAAAGGCATTTAAAACCTTTAAGGCCAAGGAACGGAAAGGGCCTTTAGGGATTATAAAAACTGTAACAAGGAGGGTAAGAAAGCAATCAAACTAGCAAAATTAAATAAGAAGTTAGGATAGCTGAACAAAGCATCACTAAGCCTTAAATTTTTTTTAAGTATATTAATAGTAAGAAGATGAGACTGAGAATGTGGCACCATAATTAATGGGGGATAAGTTAGTTCGGAGGATGGCGATAAAGCAAAATGTCTTGAATAATTTTTTTCCTCTAATATACTATAGAAGATCCAAGTAACAGATATCATAGAGTATAGTAGCAATAATGGGTATAAAGATTCAAGTGCACTTTGGTTAACCGCGGATATGGTACAGAAAGAACTAAAGAAGGTTAGTATTAATAAATCTCCTGGACCGGATAAAATACATCCTCGGGTAATTAGGAGCTGAGTTCAGTTTTATCTAGGCCATTGTTTCTTATTTTGCTGATTCCCTCATATCGGTGGTGTGGCCTCTGGATTGGAAAAGGCTGCTGATGTATTCCAATATTCAAAAGGGTAGTCGTTTTACAGCCGGGTAATACAGGCCTGTAAGTTTAACTTCAGTGGTGGGGAAGATCCTGGAAAGTTTAATAAGGGAGCATGTTCTAGAGTATGTTTCAAGGACTGACATTATAAGTAGTAACCAGCATGGATTTAGGAGGAATAGATCTTGTCAAACTAACTTGCTTGGCTGTTTAGGAGGAGTAAGTAGAAATTTAGACTCTGGAATAGCAGTAGATGTAGTTTACTTGGATTTTGCAAAGGCTTTGATACAGTCCCCCATAGGCGGACTAATGTATAAGCTAAGGTCTGTTGGTCTGGGGAGTCACATTTGATATGGATAGAAAATTAGTTAATGAATAGGATGCGAGAGAGTAGTTGTTAATGGGGCTCATCATTATGGGCTAAAGTGACTAAGTGGGTGCCACAGGGTTCTGTGCTGGGGCCGCTTCTATTAATCTATTTATTAATGATTTGGAAGTGGGTATTGTCAGCAAGGTTTCTGTGTTTGCTGACGACACAAAACTTGTCGACCATTAAAAACTTCAGAGGATGTGCAATCGTTGGCAAGGGGATCTAGATAGATTGTACATTGGGCTGCTAAGTGGCAGATGAAATTCATAGTAATAAATGTAAGGTGATGCATTTGGACTTAAAAATACTTGTGTACTTATACTATAAATGGCTCTGTGTTAAGTGAATCCTGTTGGAAAGGGATCTTGGAGTTTTGGTGGATAACAAACTTAAAGGTAGCAAGCAGTGCCAGGCGGCAAAAGCCAGAGAGCCAGCATGGATTGTCTTGTATAAAGAGAGGTATGGATTTCAAGGTAGGAAAATGTAATTCTCCCTCTTTACAAAGCATTGGAAGGCCTCATTGGGAATATGCAGTGCAATTTTGGAATCCTGTGTACAAAAAGGAAATCTTTGAAATGGAAAGGGTTCAGAGAAGGGGAACTAAATTAATAAGGGGATTGGGGGAGCTTGAATATGAAGAGAGACTGGAAAAGTTACAATTATGTTCGCTGGAGAAAAAAGCGCTTGGTGGGGATATGATTACTGTGTATAAATACATTAACAGCCATACAATAAAACTATCTGGGGCATTGTTCACCAATAGAACAGTCAGAGGACACGAGGACATCCCTTAAGACTTGAAGAAAAAAGGTTTGGGCTTCAAGCTCGGAAAGGTTTTTCACTGTGAGAACGGTAAGGCTATGGAAATGTCTTCCAGTGGACCGTTGTAATGGCAGGTTATGGTCATTTTCAAAAAAAAGCTGGGACACGGTAATTGTACTGCATGTGTGTGTTATAGACTTTCTCTTGGTGTTCCCTTTAATGGGCCCCTACAGGAATAGGCCCAGTACAGGGGGAATCAGAGAGCCTTATACCCAAACTATGAGCCCTTACTTTAAAGGGCAAGTCCAGTCCTGAAATGAAAAACTTACAGGTAAATCCCCCCAAACCCTAAACGGTAATAGTTGAAATGTGAAATATATGTCTAAACTGAAATCCTGCACAATGTCCTGTTTCCCCTGTTTCTGCTTCCTGGTTTTTCCTGTTAGTAACTGCCAGTTATGGATGACAGTTGACATCACACCAATGAACTGAATGTGAAATCCCTGTCTGCTCCTTTCGAGCATGCCCAGGCTCAGTACAGGTTTCTAAATGCTCAGTTTCCATGAGGCATCCAGAAGCATAGCAGGCATACAGTAATGAATCATAGGTATGAAAATGATATATCAACATATTTAAAGAGTTTTCCTTTAAAATAAACATTTAGATTCAATGGTAGGAAGTTTAAAATGGGTTAACCTGGGGACTGTAAGTTGCTGGACAACTGTTACTTATGGCGGTTTGGGGGCTCAGACTTCACAGAGCCCATCTCTAGAACTTTCTGTCCTGCTCCAAATAATGTCTCTTGTGATATTTAGTGCTATATATAAATGTAAATTATTAACATGTACCCATAACTTCCTGTTAATAAAAAAACAATTAATTAGCTACTGTAAAGGTTTATATACTAATGAGTTCATATTCACTGAAAAAATCTCGAAAAATCCTTGTTGTTACAAAAAAGAGAGCAGCCAAATGTGGACCGCTCTGTATTCAGCAGCAAACAAAATGCTACAAAACTAAACCAGAGATGAGTCAATAGTCATATCTGATTCATGTGATTTATGACATCACAGAGACTCCAGAAAGTTCCCATTGTAACATGGGTGCCATGGCAACAGCTTTGTTAACTATAAAAAAATTAAAGGCACAGATCAATATTAGGTGACAGTCTTAATTTATTACTAGCGGACACCTAACCATAAGTAGGATTACCACCTTTTCCTTTGTAGAGCCAAAATGTATATCTACATGTTAAAAGGGTTTGGTATTCTATTCGAAGCGTGATGCAGCTGCATTCATTTCAGTGTAGCTATACAGCAGTGATTTAAAGACCAACTTCAGGGGGTGTTTAGGGGGTATATTCCTGGTGCTGGAACCCCCCCTTCTGCCTCTGCTCAGTGTAGGCTGCTGCTCCACGTCTCTGGTGCCCATAGACTGTTACATAGATTGTTACATAGATTGTTACATAGATTGTTAATAGATTGTTACATAGACTGTTATATAGATTGTTATATAGATGTTACATAGATTGTTACAAAGATTGTTATATAGATTGTATTATAGATTGTTATAGATTGTTATATAGATGTTACATTAGATTGTTACAAAGATTGGTACATAGATTGTTACATAGATTGTTACATAGACTGGGTATATAGATTGTTAACTAGATGTTACAATAGATTGGTTCATAGATTGTTACATAGACGTTACATAGACTGTTACATTAGACTCTAGTGTGACATAGACCTGTTACCATAGACTGTTACCTAGACTGTTGTATCATAGATTGTTATAGATTGTTACACAGGCGGTTACATTAGATTGTTGACATAGATTGTAATTTAGATTGTTACATAGATTGTTATATAGATTGTTATCAGTAGGCGGTATGATTTTTAATATTTGACTGAACTTACATAGATTGGTACATAGAAGTTTACATAGACTGTTAATACGATTGGTACAGATTTTATAATAGATTGTTATAATAGATTGTTACTAGATGGGTTACAAGTGTTTACATAGATTCGTTACATAGATTGTTTACATAGATTGTTACATAGATTGTGTAATAGATTTGTAAGATTGCTACAAAGCAGTTACATAGGCATTGTTACATATATTGTTACATAGATTGGTTTATAGCGATTTTATATAGATTGTTATATAGATTGTTTACTTATAGCTTGTTACAAGGCGTGGTGTTAATAGATGTACATAGATTGTTATATAGATTGTTACATGATTGTTAAAGTTGTTACATAGGTACATGATGTTACACAGACTTTGTTAATAGATTGTTACATAGAGTTGTTATTAAGATTTTTTTGGTTACCTAGATTGGTTTACACAGGCGTGTACGTGTTGTTACATAGATTGGTATATACGAATTGTACATAGATTGTTCATGATTGTTACAAATTGTAACAGGCTTACATAGATTGTTACTAATTGTTATATAGATTGTTACATATTGTTACAACAGGCAGTTTACATAGATTGTTACATAGATTGTTATGATGATTGTTATATGATTGTTACAACAGGCGGTTCATAGAATTGTTATTGTTTTAGTTGTTACAATAGATTGTTATATAGATTTGTTTAACATAGCATTGTTATATGATGTTACATAGGCTGTTACATCGATTTGTTCCATACTGATCTCGTAACGTTTTACAGAATAGGCTACGGGAGCGTCTCACGTGGTTTCAGTCCAGATAGGGCCATATTGTATCTCCCCTATCAGAGTCCTAGGGCCATATTGTATCTATCCTATCAGAGTCCT
>JAACNH010004387.1:0-24330 GCA_019447015.1 Hymenochirus boettgeri | reverse complement strand
TATCCCTTGTCTCTCTGTGTGGTTCTGTATGGGTTAAAATGTGTTTATTTCCCTCTATCAGAATGAAGAATCCGCTCGGACAGAAGTGGCAATGTTGGAGAAGTTCTCCAAGCACAGTAACATCGCTACCTACAGGGGGGCATATTTCAAGGCTCCATTTAGAGACGACGAATTCCCCCAACTCTGGGTAAGAAGCTTCTGTGCCATGTTCTTACAAACCAAGTGATTTTTAGTTTGGCAATAGCCAAGGGTTGATGCACCTTGTCTGGCCATTAAACAATAACATGGTGTTATTAAAATACCTTCTCATGTGCTCCACTTTGTATGTCCCAATTAAACGCCATTCCTTTAACCCTTTCTGTTTCAGATCACCATGGAATATGGCATACCCATGCCAACTCTGTTTAGATATAAAGCACCAATGGAAATAATAGAAATCTGGATCGTTACGTATGCAGAGAAGTGTTAAAGGTAAAACCAGTAAACGCCTTTGTTTGGAACATGTATAGAAAATAGTTTAATTTCTATTTACCAATAGAAGGAGATCTTTAGTAGCTAAATTCTTCATATTGACTCTATTGTCTGATCTCTACAGGGATTGAAACACCTCCACACAGCACCGAGTAGCCCCACCGCGATGTGAAATTCACCAATATCGTGCTTACGGAGGACACCAAGGTGAAATTACGTGAGTAATCCACTAGAGCCCAGAACGGTCATATTATGTTAGTCTTTATCTATCAATGTAAAGAGAAATGTACTAACAGTGAGTCTGGGTAATATGTCATTTCAGTTAACTTTGGAACGTCTACAAAAATGGACCCCAAAACCGGCAAGTGTTTTGGATTACATGGAGCACTGCCCTACTCAGCTCCAGAAGTTATTAAAAGTGTGGTGATTGCCCTACAGTAGGATATGACTGCAAGGTAAGACTCTTCTGTGGTTACTATATGGCAATTAAACTGAATGGAAACTGTCTAACATAATTCTATACTGTGAGTGGGGAAATTTTAGACGTTAGCTATTATTATTTATTTATTTTAAATTATTTGGTGGTCTACAGGGTCCTTGAAAAACTAACTAAATGTAATGAATTTAAAGTAGTAGTAGTAATTATAATAAATATTACATGGTAAAGTATTCTCATTTATCTACAGTGCGATGTGTGGTCAGTTGGAATAACGGCCTTCAGACTAGCCGAAGGAAAGACCCGTAAGTATAATGGATTATTTCCTATACACGGTTTGTAACAAGGTTCAAGTGGTGAATGTCCGGCACTGATCTTTCTATTTTACTTTCAGCATTTTCCCATCTTTGTAGTCTAGACATTCCACATCACATTGTTAATGATCCACCACCAAAGCTGCCGTGTAGTCAATGGAAGTCTCTCCTATTGTCTCTTCCCTGCTCATTCATTATTACGGCATTGGTAATCATCTATCACACTGTTGGTCTGTATGAAATATACACATTCCCTTTAAGGCTATTTTTAGTGATCATTCTGCTTTTTATTTGTCAGGTCGGACAATTTCCACTCATTTGTGGAACAATGTCTAACATACAATGCAAAAGACCGACCAAGCGCTAAGAAGCTACTGAAACATCCGTTTCTACAGAATCTGCATAAGGGATACATCCGACAGGAATTCAAAGATTTTTTAAATTATGGGATCTACAAGCAAAGCAAAGTAAGGAAACCCATCACCTTACCAATACCCCAGCACATGAAAAGTTAGTTGTACCTGTAAATGAAATTCTGGTGCAGAATGTGTATTAAATTAGTGGGATACTAAGCTGTAGAACAACTATTAACACTTGGGTCAGAGGTGCATGGCTTACCATATGTGGAGGATAGGAGGGGAATCCATATAATGCCGTAGCTACAGAAACATTGCTTATAAACGTACACGTTATGTTATTAAATGTAATACAAGATAATATATGAACATGTTTTAATCATTTACATATGTGTGTTAATATAGATTTTGTTGCTGCAATCCCAAAAGACATTGCCGAAACATGAGAGATATTAAAACGTGTAAAAAAATTAAGGGAGGGAAGAGAAAGAGAAAAAGAGGAAAAAGAGGAAAAAGAAGAGAAAAAGGAAAAAAATCTGGAAATAAAGGAAAAAGAAAAAAGTTTTATAAGGAAGAAAAGAAAAGAAGGAGGAAAAAGAAAAAGTTGATAAGGAAGAAAAAGAAAAAGAGGAAGTAGGTAAAAGAGGAAATAAAGGAAAAAGAAAAAGTTGATAAGGAAGAAAATGAAAAGAAGGAAGTAGTAAAAGAGGAAATAAAGGAAAAAGAAAAAAGTTGATAAGGAAGAAAGAAAAGAAAAAGAAAAGAGAAAAGAAAAGGAAGGAAAAAGAAAAAAAGGAAGTAGTAAAAGAGGAAATAAGGAAAAAGAAAAAGTTGATAAGGAAGAAAAGAAAAGAGGAAGTAGTAAAAGAGGAAATAAAGGAAAAAGAAAAAAGTTGATAAGGAAGAAAAGAAAAGAAGGAGGTAGTAAAAGAGGAAATAAAGGAAAAGAAAAAGTTGATAAGGAAGAAAAAGAAAAGAAGGGCAGACTCACACAAAAGTAAGAATTTATTTTTGTTTGTATTTTTTACCTACAATTTAATTAACCAGGTCGGTGTTATTTACAGTAACTAACAATCCCTTTATTACCTTTACAGTCAAAAACAACGTTTCCCGATCTTATGAGGTGAGTATGTTATGTATGGATCACGTAATTTCTATAGCAACACAATATTACAATGTAGACAATTCAGAAAAAGGAAAACATAAGATACAATAAATAAATAACACAATATTATTATCTTTCTGTATTTAGTCCCCCGATGGCGTGTTGTGACCCTTGTTAAACACATCAGCTGGGCAACTGATGGTAAAGTGTTTAAGGTAGGTTCATTGTTTTCTAATACTTAAGCCTCGTACACATGTGCGATCGTGGGTCCCGACCTGTGACGCATGATGTGTCCGACGTTCGTTCTGACCAATAATTGGCCCATGTATGTTCCCTTTATCAGCTGAAACGGCCAGTCGTATGGCCGATAAAGTGCCCATACACGGGCCGATTATGGGCTGAAACAAACGTTCGGACAAATCGTGTGTCACGGGTCAGGACCCGCGATCACACGTGTGTACGAACTTTAATATTTTTACTTTAATGCGATCTGATGTACTTCCCCTTTAATGCTGAATCAACTTTAAAACCTCAGTTAAAGTCTCTTTTGTTTCATTTCCAGGGTCACCATAAGGAGAAAGGGGACGTGGTGGTGAAAGTGATGGATCTAAACGGGGTAAAATATCTTCATTGAGAATTAGAGACTGATAAATAAATAGTGTAATATTAAAATGATTTGGGATTGGGGGGACTAGACCTAGTAATGGGGGATAAGACTGTGTATAAAGCTAAAGGTAGAAGAAATAGAAGGTTGCCTTGTATAGAGTATTATATGAGTAACAGTACTGCAGTATGAAGTCACTTCCTATCCCTTGTCTCTCTGTGTGGTTCTGTATGGGTTAAAATGGTGTTTACACTCTAACAGAATGAAGAATCTGCTCGGACAGAAGTGGCGATGTTGGAGAAGTTCTCCAAGCAAAGTAACATCGCTTACTACAGGGGGCATATTTCAAGGCTCCATTTAGAGACGACGAATTCCCCCAACTCTGGGTAAGAAGCTTCTGTGCCATGTTCTTACAAACCAAGTGATTTTTAGTTTGGCAATAGCCAAGGGTTGATGCACCTTGTCTGGCCATTAAACAATAACATGGTGTTATTAAAATACCTTCTCATGTGCTCCACTTTGTATGTCCCAATTAAACGCCATTCCTTTAACCCTTTCTGTTTCAGATCACCATGGAATATGGCATACCCATGCCAACTCTGTTTAGATATAAAGCACCAATGGAAATAATAGAAATCTGGATCGCTTACGTATGCAGAGAAGTGTTAAAGGTAAAACCAGTAAACGCCTTTGTTTGGAACATGTATAGAAAATAGTTTAATTTGCTATTTACCAATAGAAGGAGATCTTTAGTAGCTAAATCTCTTCATATTGACTCTATTGTCTGATCTCTACAGGGATTGAAACACCTCCACCAGCACCGAGTAGCCCACCGCGATGTGAAATTCACCAATATCGTGCTTACGGAGGACACCAAGGTGAAATTACGTGAGTAATCCACTAGAGCCCAGAACGGTCATATTTATGTTAGTCTTTTATCTATCAATGTAAAGAGAAATGTACTAACAGTGAGTCTGGGTAATATGTCATTTCAGTTAACTTTGGAACGTCTACAAAACTGGACCCCAAAACCGGCAAGTGTTTTGGATTACATGGAGCACTGCCCTACTCAGCTCCAGAAGTTATTAAAAGTGGTGATTGCCCTACAGTAGGATATGACTGCAAGGTAAGACTCTTCTGTGGTTACTATATGGCAATTAAACTGAATGGAAACTGTCTAACATAATTCTATACTGTGATGGGGAAATTTTAGACGTTAGCTATTATTATTTATTTATTTTAAATTATTTGGTGGTCTACAGGGTCCTTGAAAACCTAACTAAATGTAATGAATTTAAAGTAGTAGTAGTAATTATAATAAATATTACATGGTAAAGTATTCTCATTTATCTACAGTGCGATGTGTGGTCAGTTGGAATAACGGCCTTCAGACTAGCCGAAGGAAAGACCCGTAAGTATAATGGATTTATTTCCTATACACGGTTTGTAACAAGGTTCAAGTGGTGAATTGTCCGGCACTGATCTTTCTATTTTTACTTTCAGCATTTTCCCATCTTTGTAGTCTAGACATTCCACATCACATTGTTAATGATCCACCACCAAAGCTGCCGTGTAGTCAATGGTAAGTCTCTCCTATTGTCTCTTCCCTGCTATCTCATTATTTACGGCATTGGTAATCATCTATCACACTGTTGGTCTGTATGAAATATACACATTCCCTTTAAGGCTATTTTTAGTGATCATTCTGCTTTTTATTTGTCAGGTCGGACAATTTCCACTCATTTGTGGAACAATGTCTAACATACAATGCAAAAGACCGACCAAGCGCTAAGAAGCTACTGAAACATCCGTTTCTACAGAATCTGCATAAGGGATACATCCGACAGGAATTCAAAGATTTTTTTAAATTAATGGATGATCTACAAGCAAAGCAAAGTAAGGAAACCCATCACCTTACCAATACCCCAGCACATGAAAAGTTAGTTGTACCTGTAAATGAAATTCTGGTGCAGAATGTGTATTAAAATATAGTGGGATACTAAGCTGTAGAACAACTATTAACACTTTGGGGGTCAGAGCTGGCGTGACCTATAGAGGGAGGGAATTCCATATAATGCCGGTAGCTACAGAAACATTGCTTATAAACGTACACGTTATGTTATTAAATGTAATACAAGATAATATATGAACATGTTTTAATCATTTACATATGTCGTGTTTTAATTAATATGATTTTGTTGCTGCAATCCCAAAAGACATTGCCGAATACATGAGAGATATTAAAACGTGTAAAAAAATTAAGGGGGAAGAGAAAGAAAGGGAAAAGGGAAAAAAGAGGAAAAAGAGAAGAGAAAAAAGGAAAAAAAATCTGGAAATAAAGGAAAAAGAAAAAGTTTATAAGGAAAGAAAAAGAAAAGAAGGAAAAAGAAAAAGTTGATAAGGAAAGAAAAAGAAAAAGAAGGAAGTAGTGGAAGTAGTAAAAGAGGAAATAAAGAAAAAAAAAAGTTGATAAGGAGAAAGAAAAAGAAAGAAGGAAGTAGTAAAAGAGGAAATAAAGGAAAAAGAAAAAGTTGATAAGGAAGGAAAAAGAAAAGGAAAGAAAAAGAAAGGAAGAAAAAGAAAAAAAAGGAAGTAAGTAGTAAAAGAGGAAATAAAGGAAAAAAGAAAAAGTTGATAAGGAAGAAAAAGAAAGAAGGAAGTAGTAAAAGAGGAAATAAAGGAAAAAGAAAAAGTTGATAAGGAAGAAAAAGAAAGAAGAGGAGGTAGTAAAAGAGGAAATAAAGGAAAAAGAAAAGTTGATAAGAAGAAGAAAAAGAAAAGAAGGCAGACTCACACAAAGTAAGAATTTATTTTTGTTTGTATTTTTACCTACAATTTAATTAACCAGGTCGGGTGTGATATTTACAGTAACTAACAATCCCTTTTATTACCTTTACAGTCAAAAAACAACGTTTCCCGATCTTTATGAGGTGAGTATGTTATGTATGGATCACGTAATTTCTATAGCAACACAATATTACAATGTAGACAATTCAGAAAAAGGAAAAAACTAAGATACAATAAATAAATAACACAATATTATTATCTTTCTGTATTTAGTCCCCCGATGGCGTTGTGACCCTTGTTAAAACACATCAGCTGGGCAACTGATGGTAAAGTGTTTAAGGTAGGTCATTGTTTTTCTAATACTTAAGCCTCGTACACATGTGCGATCGTGGGTCCCGACCTGTGACGCATGATGTGTCCGAACGTTCGTTCTGACCAATAATTGGCCCATGTATGTTCCCTTTATCAGCTGAACGCGCCAGTCGTATGGCCGATAAAGTGCCCATACACGGGCCGATTATGGGCTGAAACAAACGTTCGGACAAATCGTGTGTCACGGGTCAGGACCCGCGATCACACGTGTGTACGAACTTTAATATTTTTCTTAATGCGATCTGATGTACTTCCCCTTTAATGCTGAATCAACTTTAAAACCTCAGTTAAAGTCTCTTATGTTTCATTTCCAGGGTCACCATAAGGAGAAAGGGGACGTGGTGGTGAAAGTGATGGATCTAAAGGGGGTAAAATATCTTCATTGAGAATTAGAGACTGATAAATAAATAGTGTAATATTAAATGATTGGGATTGTGGGGGACTAGACCTAGTAATGGGGTATAAGACTGTGTATAAAGCTAAAGGTAGAAGAAATAGAAGGTTGCCTTGTATAGAGTATTATATGAGTAACAGTACTGCAGTATGAAGTCACTTCCTATCCCTTGTCTCTCTGTGTGGTTCTGTATGGGTTAAAATGTGTTTACTTAACTCTAACAGAATGAAGAATCTGCTCGGGACAGAAGTGGCGATGTTGGAGAAGTTCTCCAAGCACAGTAACATCGCTACCTACAGGGGGGCATATTTCAAGGCTCCATTTAGAGACGACGATTCCCCAACTCTGGGTAAGAAGCTTCTGTGCCATGTTCTTACAAGCTTAAGTGATTTTGGCAATAGCCGAGGGTTGACGCACCTTGTCTGGCCATTAAACAATAACATGGTGGTTATTAAAATACCTTCTATGTGCTCCACTTGGTATGTCCCAATTAAACGCCATTCCTTTAACCCTTTCTGTTTCAGATCACCATGGAATATGGCATAACCATGCCAAATCTGTTTAGGTATAAAGCACCAATGGAAATAATAGAAATCTGGATCGCTTACGTATGCAGAGAAGTGTTAAAGGTAAAACCAGTAAACGCCTTTGTTTGGAACATGTATAGAAAATAGTTTAATTTGCTATTCACCAATAGAAGGAGATCTTTAGTAGCTAAACTTTCATATTGACTCTATTGTCTGATCTCTACAGGGATTGAAAACCTCCACCAGCACCGAGTAGCCCACCGCGATGTGAAATTCACCAATATCGTGCTTACGGAGGACACCAAGGTGAAATTACGTGAGTAATCCACTAGAGCCCAGAACGGTCATATTATGTTAGTCTTTTATCTATCAATGTAAAGAGAAATGTATAACAGTGAGTTGGGTAATATGTCATTTCAGTTAACTTTGGAACATCTACAAAACTGAACCCTAAAACCGGCAAGTGTTTTGGATTACATGGAGCACTGCCCTACTCAGCTCCAGAGGTTATTAAAAGTGGTGATTGCCCTACAGTAGGATATGACTGCAAGGTAAGACTCTTCTGTGTTACTATATGGCAATTAAACTGAATGGAAACTGTCTAACCTAATTCATACTGTGATGGGGAAATTTTAGACGTTAGCTATTATTATTTATTTATTTAAATTATTTGGTGGTCTACAGGGTCCTTGAAAACCTAACTAAATGTAATGAATTTAAAGTAAGTAGTAGATAGTAGTAATTATAATAAATATTACATGGTAAAGTATTCTCATTTATCTACAGTGCGATGTGTGGTCAGTTGGAATAACGGCCTTCAGACTAGCCGAAGGAAAGACCCGTAAGTATAATGGATTTATTTCCTATACACGGTTTGTAACAAGGTTCAAGTGGTGAATTGTCCGGCACTGATCTTTCTATTTTTACTTTCAGCATTTTCCATCTTTGTAGTCTAGACATTCCACATCACATTGTTAATGATCCACCACCAAAGCTGCCGTCTAGCCAATGGTAAGTCTCTCCATTGTCTCTTCCCTGCTATTTCATTATTACGGCATTGGTAATCATCTATCACACTGGTGGTCTGTATGAAATATACACATTCCCTTTAGGCTATTTTTAATGATAATTCTGCTTTTATTTGTCAGGTCGGACAATTTCCACTCATTTGTGGAACAATGTCTAACATACAATGCAAAAGAACCGACCAAGCGCTAAGAAGCTATGAAACACTCCGTTCTACAGAATCTGCATAAGGGATACATCCGACAGGAATTCAAAGATTTTTTAAATTAATGGATGATCTACAAGCAAAGCAAAGTAAGGAAACCCATCACCTTACCAATACCCCAGCACATGAAAAGTTAGTTGTACCTGTAAATGAAATTCTGGTGCAGAATGTGTATTAAAATAATAGTGGGATACTAAGCTGTAGAAACAACTATTACACTTGGGGGTCAGAGCTGGCGTGACCTATAGAGGGAGGGAATTCCATATAATGCCGGTAGCTACAGAAACATTGCTTATAAACGTACACGTTATGTTATTAAATGTAATACAAGATAATATATGAAAATGTTTTAATCATTACATATCTGTGTTAATATAGATTTTGTTGCTGCAATCCCAAAAGACATTGCCGAATACATGAGAGATATTAAAATGTGTAAAAAATTAAGGGAAGAGAAAGAAAAAGAGGGAAAAAGAAGAGAAAAGGAAAAAAAAATATGGAAATAAAGGAAAAAGAAAAAGTGATAAGGAAGAAAAAGAAAAGGAAGAAGTAAAAGATAAGAAAGAAGAAGAAAGAGTTGATAAGGAAGAATTAAATAAAGAAGTAAAGGAAAATTAAAATGATGATAAGAAAGAAAAAAATGAACAGAATGAATAATAAGAAAGACGAGGAAGAAGAGGAAACAGGAAATAAAGATTTGCCCATGATAAAATGTTTCCTGCCCCATTGAACTGCCTTTCCCTCTGTAAGGTTTTCATGTTTTATATTTTTGTTCTTTTTATGATAATTCTGTTCGTTCCCCTTGTTACATGACCGTGTTTTATTCAATAAAATGTAACGAAAATTTAATAATATATATATATTTTTTTCCTGTAATGAGATGTTACAAAATTTGTCTTGCAGCACCAAGGGTCATATTTCTTAAGTGCGGTATCGCAATTTAGCGATAACACGCGTTATCATTAATGTACAGCAGCGGAGGGTAAATGTGTGGCCGCGGTGTACATTTACACCAAACTTTGTTAATGAATGAATGTTCGGTCGTAGAATACCGTGCAGTAGTAAACTACTGCAATGATATTCTATGGGGATCGTAAATCTAGGATTGCGTTATCGGAGATTTACGATCGTTATCGTTAATTTACGATAACAATTGTAAAATAACTATTGTAAAATAACTTGCTAATAGCTGGTGTCAAAAGTGCCAGAATAGAAAATGGGCAGATAGCGATGCCCTGAGAGCCACTGTCGGTATATACATCGCCAGGCTGTTTGCACCGGGTTGCTGTTATTAATTATTACTATGTAGTGTCAGGCAGTGTGGGTGTGTTAAATGCAATGCTTTCCTGAATAAGGAACATAGAGCCAAATGCATAATTGTCTTCTCTATAGGACACTTGTAAAGGTTTACCTTGATAATGTTTTGCAGTTGTGGCACCTGTCCATATAAAACATTATGGCCACCCTCCCACAAACATAGGCACCACCCTAGCAGCCACTGTAAAGGACATTAGTACTTTCCTCTTCCCCACTCCTCTCTTATTTCAATGCTTTGTACCTAATCTGCTAGGTCCTCACCCCTGAGCGCTACAAAAAAAAATGATAACAATTACAGACAGTTAGTCAAAAAAGTAAAGATAAAACTGGTTGCATTAGTTGCACATAATTTTATTGTACTTGTACACCCTCTGTAACGTGTGAGACATTATGTGACACCATTACTAAAAGTATTAAGGTATGGGCAGAGACGTTTATATGTGTATGTGGGGAGTATTTATGGAGGTATGTGCAATAATATTGCTGGAGATATACACTTGGCTTGTATTTGTATTATATGTATTACAGAAAATGGACACAGCATTCTATCACGATTGCTTAGTATGACTTAAACTCGCGCTGCCGCCACAAGCTATTCACCAGCGCCGGTGCATTGTCTAAACATAAGTATTTAACCGCAGCTAATAGTGGCTTTATATATTTTAGTCTTGGAAATTAAATCAGATCGGCAAAGCCAGGGCCTCCATCAGACTTTTCTGGGCCCCATGTTGGGTAAAATTCAGGGCCCCCCACAACACGAACTTGAACACAAATTAAAACACACCACTTAAGCACACACATATACAATTATATTACATTATGTTTTTGGAACACAGACACTGATTAAATCATTGGCCAGACTGATAAATATTTGGTACCCACACACTGATAAAATCATTGGCACAGACTAATTGGTTGCCACACAGATGCTGGTAAAATCATTGGCACGCGATGATAACTCGTTGTCACAGATAAAATCATTGATTCAAACATGATAACTGGTTGGAACCCGGACACTGGTAAAATCATTGGCACAGGCACAGACAGATAACTGGTTGGAACCCGGACACTGGTAAAATCATTGGCATTTGCACAGACAGATAAACTGGTGTGAACCCGGACACTGGTAAAATCATTGGCACAGGCACAGACAGATAACTGGTTGGAACCCGGACACTGGTAAAATCATTGGCACAGACTAATTGGTTTCCACACAGACGCTGGTAAAATCATTAGCACGGGATGATAATCGTTGTCACAGGTTAAAAACATTGGCTCAGACTGATAACTGGTTGGAACCCAGACACTGGTAAAATTATTGGCACAGGCACAGACAGATAACTGGTTGGAACCCAGACACTGGTAAAATCATTGGCACAGACTAATGGTTGCCACACAGACGCTGGTAAAATCATAGGCACTGGAGGATAACTCGTTGTCACAGGTAAAATCATTGGCTCAGACTCTGATAAAGGCTGTCACACAGACAGCAATCACTAACTTGTAAATTTAAAATGCCCCTTAGACAGTAAAGCCACTTACTGACTGAGTCACTGGAAACCAGTCCAAGCAGCAGCAAGGAACTTCAGAAAGTACATGCCCCCTTTCTCCTCTCTTTCTAGGGACTGAACTTATGTGTCATGTTCAATGAAGTCCGGGGCCCATATAGGAGAACCTTCTGTACTCCTCTGATGGCGGGTGTCCCTGTGTCAGAACACAGGTTAGATATCATCCCCAATTAGCTTAAAGGGTGGTGTAAAGCAGCTGGTGTAAAACAGCTGTTTGGAAATGTCAACAAACATCATACACACCTATTATATGTATAGATTATATGGGCAACTCATACACAAGTCCCAGAGAGTAACACTAATAGAGGGCCACTATACTCTTAAGGCGTGTAAAGGTCACATAAAAATATAGTAGGCCCATAGTGCCTGAACTTTAAAATATTGGATTAGTGTTTTACGACATGACCATAAAAAAATAATGATCATTATCGGTAATTTCCAATAATTATTTATTCTACGACCTATACTTTTCTTTAGTACACGCCAGTTTTGCAGTCCTTGGTGTTTTTGAGGTGACTGGGCATTTACAATTCAAGCAACAATCATACTTATGTTATCGTTTTTAATTTATTACAATATCCTTTGCCCCACATTACATTCAAAGCATTTACTTGTTCTTTACATGCTATGGTATAAGGAAACTTTCAGAGTGGAAACTACCAAGAAAGACTGTTGTTGTATCCAAATAAAATGTTGTCATTTGTTTTGGTAATAATTACCTGAAGAATTTTTGTAGTTTTCTCTGGAAAGATTTGTGGATATTCTTTTCCTGCACTTTCTCTATATGCATTTGGAAAGCAGGTTCAGTATAAATAGGTCTCGAAAGGAGAAACTGTCTGTATTCATTGGCTGTATTGGAAACATCCATGATCTTTGCTTATCTGATCTAATGTAATACAACAAACCATTATTATAAAATGCTTGTATCATATAACTTATTGTACATATATTGCATCATTATTATTGAATAAACTTTATCATTAAAGGGTATGTCCACCCCTAAACTAAAAATTTGATGTTATTGGCCATGATTATATCTTTAAAACAAGCCACCCCCTATCAAAACCATTCAGCCAATTTGAAGATATATAAGTGTTTTTAGCAGGCCCTTTGCAGACCAGGAGCAGCTTCACTGTAATCCAATCTGTGCCTTCAGCCTCCCTTGTGCTCAGATTACAGTGAGCTGCTCCTGGTCTGCAAAAAGCATGTTGGAAAAATGTATGTTTCTTCAAATTGGCTGAACAGATTTTGATGGGGATGGCTTGTTTAAAGATATAACAATGGCCAATAAACATTTAAAATTTTTTTTTGGTGGGGTGGACATGCCCTTAAGCCTTACTTAAACAGGATGTAATGCTGCCAAGACGGGGAGGTGCAGGGTCTAGGGCAAAGATTTCCAAAGTAGGGTTCCTTAAAGGGCATCTATACTGAAAAATATGTTATTTTAGACCATAACTGGAAACTATAATTCTTCCCAACCATAACTGTATAATTTTTTTGTTGATCTGCCCCCTATTTCTTTAGATATCCAATCTAAAACATCTTACATTTCTGCTGTCAATCAAGTTCCTTGCTCTCAAAAACTTTTCTCTGTGGAGTAGTTTACTGTAGCTAGAATGGTGACAGAGTTTTGACAGTTGGAATGCTGTATGCTGTGTGCAGGCGTTAACAGTTGGTTTGTCGGAAAAAAAAGTCAAGTCGGATGGAAGTGGGGGTGGTTAAATGAGGGAGGGTGATTGAAACATGCAGCACCACACTCACCTTAGAGTAAGCTCTACTTACATGTATTCAATTATAGATTAAGGTGAAGTGAAGTCATTTTTTTCAGTATAGTGTCCCTTTAAGGGTTTTCTTGACAGTGTTCAGCACAAAGCCACCACCAACATTTAGTCTCGCTCTGTTTTAAAGGCAATTATGTAAAGTATATCTTCATTATTTTACTTGCCCCAAGACTTTTTTCTGTCTAAATATTGCTCTCTGTTATTTTAAATTATAAGTCACCAAATGTTTAGTATAACACACTTTAAAAATGTATATTTCTTTTGTTACAGATGCAACCTCATTATAGCAAACAAAATTGACTTCCTTGTTACTTTCTGTCCCTATATACATAGTTAGTGCAGTGGTTAGTACTGTGGGAAACAGTTTTACAAAGGGGGTTGTGTGATTTGTTACATATTCATGTTCAGCCGGTTCAAATAACTTAATAATCTCCAGAGTCCAACTAAAATGCTTTGGTCAAAGAGCCTTTGTCATGTCACACCTTTTCTATGGAACTCCTCATCCCTGTCAGTCAAAACTGCTCCATTCCTGGATGTGTTAAAATCCAGATTAAAAATCCTTTTTCAGTGTAGCATTTGCACATCTGTAGATGCCATCCTCTGTGACTAAACATCATTCTACCACTAATTTCTGGACTCTTGGAGCTTGGAGTCCCACAGAAGATATGCACTAAAGAAATGTTATTGTATTGAGTCTAGTTCATGCTAATACTGGTACCATACAATCAGGGGAGGGCTGGGCCTGGGGGCAAATACAACAAAGTGACCCTTTCACATTAGATTGCAACATTTTTGACCAGGCCCACTTTGCTTAGGTCACACATAAGTTATGCCCATTTATTAAAACCACTATTCCCATTTAACATTTTCAGGTGTATGATGTGGTTAAAGGACAATTATAAAATCTTTCCCCACCCCCTTGCAAGTACCCGGGACGAGGACCTGAATCACTAAGTCCTCACCCCTGGGTACACTTTCTAAGTCAAGTTATACCAAAAGTTTTCTTTGTCCTAATGAACTGAAGGGCTGACAAACTAGATAATGAACTGGAGGGCTGGCAAACCTGAATAATAAACTGGGGCTGACTTACACTGGCTAATGAAATGGAGGGCTGACAACACTGCTAATGAGGGCTGACTTACACTGGCTAGCAATCTGAAGTTCTGACAACACTGGTTAATGAAATTGAGGGCTGACAATACTGGTAATGAACTGAAGGGCTGATGATGCTGACTAATGAACTTGAGGGCTGACTACACTTGTAATGAACTGAAGGGCTGACTAACACGGCTAATGAACTGGAGGGCTGACTAACACTGCTAATGAATTGAAGGGCGACTGGTAAACAATCTAAAGGAGGAGAAGAACTTAACTTCAAACGTAACTTACTAATAAGCTTCTGGGGTAGTCCAAATTTTTCATAGGAGACCGCTCAGCCTACTGGGGAATTCTTTGGAAGTGCTACTGATCTGGTAAATAACAATTCAATACAAGAAAAGATAATCAATGCAAATTCCTGGGCACTATATAATATGTTTGCATTTGCTACATTTTAAACAAAGGAATTTTATTAAACATTATGGGAATCACAAGAATGTGATTCTTTTAAAAAGTTGATTTTAAAAGAAAGGTCAGTTTCCTCCCTTAAAACGACAGCATCAACCACCTCTCTACGTGCTCCACAGCCCAAGATATAAAGACATTACAGACCAGAGAGTTAAAGGGTGGGAGGATGACTGTGACATGCCTAAGGCTGCTCCTCCACCTCACCACGAGCGAGCACAGCCTCAGACTTCAGTGTGGGAAGAAGAAAGGAAGTCCCTCCCCTCCCTGTGTGTGGACATCCCCACAGGAATGGTAAGGGCATGGTGAAAACAGCCTTTTCAGGCAGAGTTCTCACTCTGCCTGAAAAGGCTGTTTTTACAGTTTTCTGTAGGGTGTGTTTGAGTGGGGAGGGGCCCACGGCATCAGCGAGTGGGCAGGGCCAATGCACCTGCGAGCAGGCGGGCAAAAATGGGACTGTAAGGGAAGAGGCCAAGGGGGGCCTGCAAAGGAGAGGCCATGGGGCCCATAAGTGGGAGGGCCCAGGGGAGCTGCAAGGGCAGGAGGAGGCATAGGACAGAGTGACTGTATATGGTTTCAGAGCAGGAAGTGCAGGGGACCTGGTCATGTTGCTGCCATATTATACAACAAAATATAAATATCTCCAAAACTATGCAAAAAAACAATAAAAGTAAATTGCAAAATTGCTCAGGAAAGCAATTCTATCAATTTACCTAAGGTAATTTTTGGACCACAGTTCCCCTTTAATTGCTTTTTCTTAACGTTGCATTCTCAGACTAGCATGCTCCCCCTGCCCACTTGTGTTTTATAGTGAAGCAAGAGGCCTAGGACCTCCAAGTAAAGTGTCAGGTGTGGATGATACAAATACATGGAAGCTTAACCTATCTTCTTGATAAATACATATAATATAAAGACTGTGCTGTGGGAGCACTCCTTAAAAAGTGCCCATAAACATGCGACTACTTAAACGGGATGATATTTGTTCTAGCCATAGACAGGTTGCAATTTTGACAGCAATAGCACAAAATGTGATTTACTGAATATTATCCATGTGTATTGGAACCTTTAGACTACACTACAAATAAATTCTGCAAAAAGTGAATCTGTGACAGGTTGAATTTAAAAAATAAAATAGAAATTAAAAAAAAACTAATCGTTTCTGTATGAATTTTTAACCAGATCAGTAGCAATGTCACAGAATTTAATTTTAATTCAGTGTATATAACTGCACATACAGTACTGTATTGATTTCTAATCTCTTCTTTTTTTATACTGATACCAGGAAAATAAGCACTGTGTAGATTTTAAATTTTTTCCTTTTTTCATCGTCAGTGAGATAAGGTTCCCACCTGTTCCCAAAAGGAACACTCTTCATATCTGCATCTAGACTCCCATTGTCTTTTTTTTTTCAGACATCCCATGTACATTCTGCAGGTATCTTTAAAAAAAAGTTACATAAAGTCTCCCATGAGTGTGGAAGGTCTAAATAATTACGTACTCTGGGATGACACTCCTCGCTTGGTTATATTTTCAAAGGAAAAGTTGTCTGAATGCACTTGGATTAGAATAACAGGCTCTTTCCCTTTGCTTATTGGTTTTCAAAAAGGAAGGAAGAAGTCACCCATCCCCTGCTTAGTATCAAAGGCATATTTTAAAATAAAAGGGTTGGGTGCTGCTACCAAATTGAAGTTTTTCCTATCTTCCTGTAGAAAAACTTTGCTCAATAACAACACAAAGGGGGCTGTTGGAGTTCTACAATCCCTCACCGCTTTTCCAGGTGCTATCTATTAGTATAAGTTTAATACTAAGCCAAAAGCAGCAAGAGAAGTCAAAAATTATTTAAACGAGTTATTATATTATACTTTTGCAAAAACAGATTTACAGTTCTTATACACTCTCTCATTATGAGCAGCTTCACCTGCTTCATTAGACAGAAATCAGGTCACTAAGACAGATAGACCCCCTAGAAAATCACTAAGCATTGATGGGGCAAAATCAGGCTTTGTCACTGATTGAAGCATTAGTTAGAGAAGCAAGTATGAGTCAGTATTTATTATTTTTAGTGTAATCACTGGGAATGTGATTAGTAGAAACTTGTTTATAAAGTTTACAAATACACATTTCTTTTTTATAACATTACCCTGTCGATGCCAGCTAGTTTTATCACTTGACAGACAGGATATTGCACTCATAGGATTACAGTAGGAAAACTCACAAGAAATAATTTCCTTTTGCCCACCGCCAAAGTATTTAAATACACAGTTATACTCACCTTTTCCCCACTCCATATACCTAAATCACCAGGCCCTAACCTGGGTATTTACTTACAGCTGATATGCTTACTCAAAGTTACTCTTGGCTCTCCAGTCCCTTCCTCTCATCTGCCACGCTTCTTTGCAGCGTGTGTTCCCATTGGCTACATCACAGATGTGGAAGAGGACCGGAAGCGGAGGGAATCTTAGTGTAAGTTCAGCTGTTAGAAATTACCCAGGGTGAAGACTTAGCCTTTTAGGTCCTCATCCTGCGTACTACTAATGGGAGTAATAAGAGGAGAGAGAGAGGGAGTCGAGTATACCGGTAATTGTCCTTTAAAGCGATAACAGAGTTTTGCAACTATTCAGAAGATTTTACTGGATTTTTGGGGTAATATGTGAAGTACAATTTGCAAAATGTCACTGAGTTTTGCATTTTTACTTGCAGTGTGCCCTTTTGATCCCAGGTGGATCCAGATTTTAATTATAGAAAGTCTTAGAAATGAACCACATATTTCTCGGTAAACAAAATCTAAAACAAAAACAAAATTTAAATAGTCTGAAAAAGCCTGTGAGCATATGCCCCGATTGCCACACAACCCGGACCCCAGTATTCACTCTCTCTATGCTTGTTAACCAACAGTTTGTTTACCAGCCAGCGTGAATTGCATACAGCCTTCCTGGAGCACATACAGAATAGTAGCTGACATTTTTTTCGCTCCTAGTTAAGCTTCTTTATCAGGGGCTACCAACCTGGCCCATGCTGGGGGCCGCACTATTAGCACACAATGCTGTCCAGGCCTCAGGAGTATCCCTGCCCCCAAAACAACTCGTTACACCCCCACCAGCAGGTTAGGCATCACTATTCTAAATGTACCTGTGTACCTTGGAATGTGCTGTGGTGGCTCATCTGCTGTGTACAGGTTAAAATCCCCAGACTATTTTTATTTTGTTTCCAATATGTTTCCTAGCAAAAATGGTATCTGTATTGGGGTAGTTGTATAACGCTTTATTTTTAGCAAGGCAAAGTACATGAGGTTGCAAGTTTAATTCCCCAGACTTACTTTTAATTTTACTGAAATGTTAAATATTCAGTTTCCTGGTCCTTTGGTTAAAGAGAATTTAAAAATGGTCAATTGTCAGTTATCTGCCCCAACTAATATAATTTTGTATAGGTTTGTGCATCTTGCAATTGCCGGGGCCGCCCTGCAACGCATAATGTGTAAGAACGTCAGTTTCGGACAATATCGTGCTGTGTATGGGCACTTCTTGCCTGAAACGTATGTCGGACGGGGATCGCGGCCCGATTGGAAGGATCTTCCAATAAACAGCTGTTTCGGCCGAGTAAGTCCCATACACGATTATGGGCCGAAAGGCCGTTCATACAAATGTGCGTCACGGGTCGGCCCCCGCGATTGCACGGTGTACGAACCTTAGGGATAATCATGTCCCCATTCAGGCATTTTTCTAAAATTCTGACGACGCAGTGCTACTATGGGTCTAGCAAAAGACAAGGTATGGATCTAGGGGTGAGCAATAGCTACATACATTTAAATTACATAAACAAGACCATTGAAAGTCATTTTAACCATAAGAAGTGAAGAGAAATTATATTACCTATTACATATAGCATATTGATATAAAAAAAAAATAGGCTTACTTTAGTACTTAATAGTTAAAAGTCTTACTGGATTGCTGGACACATAATGATGCTAAAGTGCACCAAACAGTTATATCGCGATTACTCTAACAATTCTAAGGAATACTAAAAACCATATATAAATAAAATTATTAACCCAATGTTTGTAGCCAGAATAGGCACTTTATTTCTTATTAAGGCGAGCAGCTCATACAGTTAATTACCTGCTGTGCTCTATTACAAATTCAGTCTAAGTTCTCTATCTTACTTACAGTTTCTTTTTTTGAGGCTCTGTAGTCGAGATCCTTGTTTTCACTCTTTACAGTCTTCCTTTATTCTTTGCTGAATGAATCATTACAGATGTGTAACTAGTTCTGGCAATGTTTTCTTTATGAAGCACCTGCTCTTATATTACATGATTACACATGCAATATTTATTTCCCATGATCATTTAAAGGTAGATGGAGTGCCAGCCCACTTTTTCTCCAGGCTTTTACCTCAAGTAAGTGTTTTTAGAATCCAACACACCACTTTCACTCTAATTAAAAGTGTAGTTTTTGTTTTGTAATACATGGGCTTCTTTTTGGAGAACAAATGATTTTGAGTACAAACTTTTTGTTATTTTCTTTATTCAACAGTTAATAACATAACAAATGCTTTCTTTCAAATATCAACTGACATTTTTCCTTCTAAAACATGTAGTAGTCATGGAATTGCCATGTTTTATAGTTAAAAGTAGATCTTAGCCCAAACAACATTTGCTCGACTTATTTTTCAGAAACTGACGATTTAAAACACTGTATCAAGGAGTGCTCTTTTAAAGACAACAGTCTAAGCAAAGCATAAGATAGAATTTGCCAAATGAACCTACCACCTAACAACTTTTAATATCTACAACCAGGAAAACCCCTCCCCCCCAAGTTTCTTCTTGATCATCCCAGCTCCAGTTCTCTAGTTCCATGAAGCAGCCATCAGCCAAAGATTTACAGTTGCTTCTTAAGTTTCCTCCTCTACAGCTGCACAAGCTCAGAATGAGCTTAAGCATTATTGGGGAGCCCTGTTTGTAGCTTTTGAAAGTTTTTTTTGCCCTCAACCCAAAGCTAAGTTTACACAATAAGATCTTGCAACATTTTCAAAAGTGACAACATGCCCGCAGGAGACGTAAGGATCATTGCAATAATAATATTAGTTGTCTGGAGTTTATCAAGGAGACAATTTTAAAAAATGATAAATAAAACTAAACCTCAATAGCAATGCTTTTACACATGGAGTAACTCTACAGACAATGTTTTAGTACATATTAAATTGTTTATTAATTCATATTTAGGTTTTATTGCATCTCCTGTGTAAAGTAATTACAAATCACAGCAATCTAGAATCACTTGTAGGGAGTGCCTAATAATATAGGGAGTTTCAGGGATAATTTTAAAGCCACGGATGTTTAGTAAGCTGTTATGGAGCCAGAGTGCAACTAAAGTTCACAGAATTAGAAAAAAAAAACAAATTATTATTTATTTGATCTCCCTATGTTAATGCCAAAAGATTCATTGTAATTGTCTAAAGGGACCATATTATTTACTTTTGTAATATTCAAATTGTAATAAACACAAAGAATGTCTGTCCTTGTTCACCTTACTAAATTAATATTTATCCAAAACAACAATTAAACGTCCTTCATACCATTGCCCAGGAGCGTGTCCTTACAGCAGTCATACAGAATATGCATTATTGTCTTTTTCGTAGCTGTGTAAGATTTATGTTTCATTTATAAGCATAGCAATTCTTTTCCAACATTTAGACATATCAGGAATGTAATCATATAGCATGCCTGTTCAGACAACAGTATCAGCACAAATAGTAATCAAAAACAGACAGTGCAGCTTTTACTGCATTGTATTGTAATGGACATATACACCAAGGCTCCTATATACCACACCAGCAGGGGGTATCGCTGAGTAATAAGAGACAAGACATCCCTGCTCTCTATGGCTAGGAGGACAGAAAGTGAAAATAGAAGTGTGTGGTGGTGGTGTGCACCTTTTGGGGACTGATCTGTTTCGTGTTAATTCCTTATACTGTCTGTGGTCTGTGGGGAGCCGGCCTGTTTGTGAGGGAAGGGGAAATCTGAACAACAAAAAAAAAAATGTTGCCATGACAGCAGATGAGATTTGACATCAGCTCTCATAGGAAAAGACGGACCAGACAGAGGCGACACAAAATCCTAATCGTCCAAGAGCATGTCCGAATCTCCGAACAGGTGCTGGCCAATTAATTTTGGAACAGGGATAAAGCTAGAATAGAATACTGAGTGAGAGGAGAAAATCGGAGAAAAGAAAGCCTGGTAAAAAGTTGGGAGAAATTAACTGGGATAGATCAGTCAAGTTTAAAAGTATAGGGGGATTTAAAGACATATAGATGCCTTAAAATAGATGGTTTTATTCCCCCTCTTGCACCGGAGATTTATATGAAATTCGGAATGCAGCCACCCAGGAAGAACTAGTAAAACCCTTGTGGCAAGAGTGCTTGCAAAAGAATGCAGCGAAGGTGAAAAAAAGCTGGCATTTTTCTTGTGTAGAGGTTCTGATTGATCAGCAAAATAAATGGGTTGGGGAGTCAGAACAAACATTAAGGCTTCTGTTTCAGTTAGTAAGCATACTTAATGCGGCCCTCATAATATTTTTGATGAAATAAATGCCTGCTGCAGCGAAATGGAGCCAGAGCAAGATCAAATAACACAGCTCAATTGCTTCACCCCACTTATAATAGATCCAGCACTAAGAAGACCTAGCCGGTTTGACTGGGAGTTTCTTTTGACCTGATCAGAAAGGCAAGAAAGCACTTGACAGATACACACAAGGGACTGGAATCCAAAACTGCCTGACCCATTCAGAGGAATTAGCAGAAAAATGTGTTGGTTATTGTGGAGTAGACATTAAATCACTTGCAGAGGGCTGCCTTGATTGTTTCTCCGGGAGGTATCCACAGATTTATGCCAGCAGCCCAAAAGCTACAACTTGACATTTTTTGGTAGTTCTCAGTGCCCGTGACTTTTACCATGCAATGAAAAAAGATTGTTCCTGCTTCTCAGTGTGCTATGACGTCTCCTGGACATCCTCTTTCCCTGCCATAAGGCCACTATTGGAGCAGACTTTCTCCAACCTACTATGCATCTTGCAGGAAGTGTTTCCTCACGACAGTTCAGTAAAAACAACAAGAAGGACGATGCTGAAAGCTCCTTCGGATTACAGTGACGGAGAACACTTTGTCAATATTTAGATCTAAATATAGATTAGATCTATCGAACCTTATTCTGTCAGTGCTACAACTTCTGGGAGGTAGTATATAAGGAGCCTTGGTGTATATGTCCATTACCCTATGTAGAAACTTGTCATGTAAAAGTAGGGCTACTTCAATTATATATAAGAATATAAGAGATTATAAAAAAGATTAATAAATTTCCTTTTAAAGCAATAAAAACAACAATTTAACTGTGCAACTGTAAAGATACAGAGGTACTAAAAATGTAGGTTTTCATATGCAATGCATGCAGTAAAAACATTCCCATTTACATAAAAAAACATTACTCTTGCTTTACTAAAACTATTAAAGCCCATAGTGCTCACTTAAATAATCTTCTAAAACAGCAGATGTGCTAGATAACACATTAAACAATCTCTTTTCTTGTTTTGATGTGTATTTTCCAACATATACATCAAATGATGATGAAAACAAGTGAAAGGGGTTCCAAGCTCCAATGCTACATTTACCCAGTCTTGAATACAGGCTAATGGAGTTTCTTCATGCCCAGCAAAAAATAGCTGGATTAGCTAGAAGTCCCTTGCAGCCATAACACCTGAATGAGAGGGGAAACAAAAAAATACATGAGGAAGTATCTATCAAGGTGTGTTTGAAACAGAAAATGCCATATTAATGATCTAAACACAAAACTATACATCATACATTTTTATATATCATTCTTAAATTATTTTTTGTGATAAATGTTTAAAACATACTATAAAACTCTGTTTGCTTGAATAATCAGGACAAAATCTACAAAGGGGAAGGAATTTTTACTATAGTTACCCTTTACGTATGGCTGCCATGGGAAATGAAAGAGTGGTCGGTAGGTTTGTGTACTTGTGTCTGTGTGGGGGTTGGTGATATCAGTGTTGTGTTCATGACCATGATTAACTGTTTTGACACACATGACCCTAAGTAAATCCCAAAAGTATGTGCGATTTTAAGCGGCAGCTATTAAATGGTGTTAAACAACGCTTTAAAGTAGAGCAAATGAATATTAAATCACGAGCGCCGGTTGTTGGGTGTCTTTTGTGAAAATCACGCATCTTGTGCTAAGATGAAGTTGCGTAACCGATATTAAGTTGGTTATCGTGACTTTAACGTCATAAAAAATCTAGCCGCTCTGGGTAAATGAGCATGAATGTCTTTGTAAAACTTCTGTGCCATTCCACTCCTATATCAACAAAAATAATTACCGTAGGTAAGCTGTGCTTTATTGACAAAGTATTTTTACATATACATCAACAAAAAACCTGAATTCCTAAAAACTTCCATTAAGTTAATGATAGTTATAGTGTGAAACTAAAAACTATTCAAAACTTTTGCCTTTAAAGGGGAAGTTCAGTGCAAATACATATGCTTTCAGAAAAAAGAGCAGTATTTTTTCATCCAAATACCTTAATCAGCCAATTCAGCATGTGTCTGTGTATAAATAAATTGCTTCTAAATACTGACTTCTGTTTGCAGGACCCCTAATAGAGACCGGTATGGTCTTTCCCTTGACCCAGCTCCTGGGTTGATTCAGTTGCTCAGTAGAGATCTGAGCAATGATTGCCCATCCAACAGCCAATCATTAGAAATTACTGTTAGGAAATTTCAAGGATTGGGTGCATCCTGGGAAGAAGAAGGACCGTTAAACCTGAAATGTCAGCTCACTAATGTAAACAGCAGGGAACAGCAAAGGGTATGAAATCAACTGATTTTTTAAAATGGAGAAGAGAATAGTAGAATAAATAAGAAGGCATACACAAACGAACAATTTACAACAAATATTGATAATTTCCAGAAACTGTCCCTTTTAATGCTAGCCATGTACTATTAAAGGGTATGTTCACTCTCACTACCTTAATTTTAGAAGCAGCTTAAGACCCCCAAAGACACAATGGTATGAAAAATAAAAGTGTATCTATAAAAAAATGCATTTCAAAGAAGCCTAGGATTATGTCTCTAGCTTCTCTGGATCTTACGGTAAAATTACAGGCTTGTAAATTTAGACTTTTTTGTTTGGCCTGACTGTCCGTTGGTACAGTACTGTGTGTTTCTAAGCATATAATTATTGACATTTTGACATATATTTTAAAGCTGTTACAATAACCTTCAAAACTCAAAGGCAAGGAACACTGTACTGAACCTATACTCAAAGTGGCTTATTGAATCTCTTTATTTAAAGTGATAAAAATAGTTTTATAAAGTTTATTAAAGAATGGGGAGGGTAAAGGAGCCATGTATGACTACAATTCTTAAAAAATAAACATGCCCCCCCCTTCCTGGGGGGGGCACCCCCCCTGGAGCTGGGAGAGAGAAGGTTAAGCT
>JAACNH010004386.1:0-24333 GCA_019447015.1 Hymenochirus boettgeri | reverse complement strand
AATGTAATAATTATAATGTTTACTATACTACATCAATGTAATAATTATAATGTTTACTATACTACATCAATGTAATACATTTGTTTTAGTAAAACCATGAAACAGTATCGGTAAGATTTCTCCTCGTAATCGCAACTTTTGGTTCCATGTTGTTTGCGGGGGATACGAGTGCTCTGTACTACAACCCCAGTTTGAAACATCTGAAGGTACACAGGTTTGAAATTCCCTGGAAAAGGATGTTTCATCATTTGCCTTTATTTTAATATGTCTCCTATTATTCAGTGTTAAAGCCCATTATGGCTTAAAGGGCATCTCCACCAGGATTTTAACTTTCTTTTTTCCAGTTTAACTGAAGGACAGGAGGTAAATGCGCTATGCCTCACCTCCTGTCCTTCAGTAAAACTTGCAGGCTCCAGTGCCGGCTTCACTGACAGTCTCCGTCGCGTCCATTCTCCTTTGCACTCTGTGCGCACGCACACACAATGCAAAGGACTGTGGATCCGTCAGGGAATGTCAGTGTAGTCGGAGGCTGTCAGCAGAGCTGGAGCAATACGCGGTAAGTTTCTTCTGCTCTTCTGTAAGTTTTACTGAAGGACAGGAGGTAAGACATATCGCATTTACCTCTTGTCCTTCAGTTAAACTAAAAAAAAGAAAGTTAAAATCCTGGTGGAGATGCCCTTTAAAGTACACACATGTAGCCAAATTTTGGGTGAAAATGGCTACTGAACAACTGCTTTGGCAGATATTGTAATTTGTTTGGCTCTCCCTCTCATTGTTTAGATCCATCCTGCCAGATCACTGAACAACGTTGAGGGGCCACAGGTGGTCTCCTTCCTTCTCCATTGATCGAAACAGACTGCACCAAGTCCCATTACCTGACGGGTTTCATACCCATGTGGTACTTAATCATAGGTTACCACATGGGTAAGAAAACGCGTCAGGTAATGGGACTTGGTGTGTTCCTGTTATACTAATATGTTCGATTAAATAAAGTAAATTTGATTTTGCTTACCTGGAGTGCCGGTTTCTTCCATCGGTGTGCACGTCCGATTGTTTGTGGTGTGGATATTTGATACGTAGCCGAAGCGACGGGCTTGGGGCTTGCTGCACCCGAGCCACCTCCTGAGCTGGGGGAGTGTCTACATGCTACCTTTTACTGTGTCTAAAGTTGATAACAACAGCCGAGGCTTGAACAAGATTGATTTTACTCAGCGACAGGTCTGGGGTATTAGCACCCGGACCAGCTTCATTCATGTGTGAGTTGTATGTTTAAAACTGCACATTTACCTAACCTTTTTCATCTTTCACTGATGGATACACTGATGGTTTACACAGACACACTCGTGCCTATTTGTATTTATCATGTGTGTACAAATTATTTTAAGCCCAGCAACCACTTTAAGGTTTGCTCTGTTCTGCTGGGTCCTAAATTTTACCCTTTTTTACCTTAGTAACTTTTTACCTTCTTAGGAGGTGTATTTCTCAAACTTTGTCTTTATATCAGTGCCTGCCTTTTATGAGATAAAAGTCCCTGCTGGTCTTTCGATTTTACTAAGGTAAAAAATATGTTAAAAGTTAGGACCCAGCAGAATAAAGCAAACCGTCAAGTGGTTGCTGGGCTTAAAATAATTTGGCCAAGTTATTGAACTAATTGCTTTAATTTATCCAGAGAGAACAGCAGGCTTTTTAAATCGCAATACAATGGTAAAGTAAAATATAAGCAATGTAATTGGCTGTGGACACTGAGTTCAGAGAAGGATTAATATTAATGTTTTGAATTCTGTAGCCCATCCCCTGAAGATGGACAGATCACATTCGATGTGGAGATGCACACAAGCAAAGACAGCTTCCAGGTAAATATGTTTGTACTTTAGCACTAAGGCTTCTTTCACATGAACGTCTGTTTGTCACTGGGATTGCGTTGTTACTATCGGTTTCTGAGTATTGTTGCTAGGAAAATGCTGCATGCGCCACGTTCCTAGCGATAAAACACCTGGAACCGCTTGTAAACGCAGCCAGAAGGACTAACGCTCATTCTTGTGAAAGTAGCCTAAATGTTATGAACTACTCCTGACCTTCCACTTTCTGATGGTCTCTGATGTGTTCACATAGGTTATAATTTCCTCTGCAATTTAAATTATATATTCATAATTAGGTTCTGTATATATAGTAGGAGACTTAGATTGGGACAGGGCCTGATGTCAATGGATACAATCATTTTTAGTGCTTTGTAGTAAGTTAAATGCTGTATAAGGACCTAAATACATTACAAGGGGTTTTCAAAATGTAATTGGTCACAGTTTTCAGCATTTAGTGGGTGTGCCTTTGCTTTTTTGCCGTCATTAAGTTATGTAATCGGAACAGGCCAGCTGATAACTTTTAACATCTTAGCTGGCATATAACAATTAGTTATTTTCCAAAAAAAAATAATTTGCTAATGATTAACTATTGGCAATGACTACAAAATAAATTCTTATCAACACAATTGTTAAAATAATGCTCAAGCCATTACATAAATTAGTCTGATTATTGTAATTTTTACTGATTTTAGTCTGTATAAATGCTTCACCTCTTAGCTTCAAGGCTGAAGGAAAATTAACTATATAGTAGATAAACTGATGTCTAATGAATGTGAGTCATGCCAGGTATTATTAAAAATGTGAGCCTCCAAAAAGCCGCTGGCTATGTGCTGACCTGTATTACTGCAGAAGAACTAGCTTAGCAACGCCTACATAATTATCATTGACTTCTTCTGAAGGCACCTGCAATGAGGCACTTTAAGGGAAGTCTATGATCTACATGATGTGTAATGCCTCAAATGGAAAGAGCCAGGGGACAATAGATGTTTGTACATGTGTACGTGATAGATTTAATAAGGGTGTGAAACCTACAAAAAGCTTTTAGCTGGGTACACATGGTCGGTAAGTATAGAGAGTTGGCTGCGACTTAAGGAAATGTTGCAGTCCCGAACGTTATACCCTATATGGAAAGAACGCTCAGGACTGTGTGTAGCCAGATCTTCAGATCTTAAATAAATGACTGTTTTCTTTCAAAGATATTTACAGTGTGCACCTAGCCTTTGTCAAATGTTTTCCAAGCAATTGGGCTATGGAATTGTTCCTGTCCTCGTCTGAACAAATGTTACCAATAAGATATCTGTTGTATTCAATTAGATCAACTGGACTTAAAGTTTAGATCTTGAAGACGTTTCGCTAGTCATCCGACTGGCTTTCTCAATTCAGAATGACTTGTACAAGAATCTGTGATTCTACAAGTCATTCTGAATTGAGAAAGCCAGTACATGGGGCAGGGAGGTAAGATTTATTATTCCTACCTCCCAATACAATTTTTTGAGGAGCATTTCTGTATTAAAGATAGTACTGAAGCATTGAGGTAACCTGTCAGAATCCATATTCTTTGTACAGGTGCTCCTCTCAAAAGGAATATTGGGAGGTAAGATTTACCAATCCTAACTCCCTGCCTCATGTACTTCATTTTAACTGTTTTTTAAAAACATTATATGCATTGCAGTTCTACTGTACAGTAACTCGCATATATATACTTAATATATTGTTTGGAATCTGGGGAAGGTAACTAACAAGTGACCATTTCTTTTATTTTAAAGGGCATCTTAAAAACAACCTTTTCTAAATATGTAAATATCTAAATATGTACAAATAGCACTTACTCTGAGGTGTTACTGTTGCTGCATGCCTTCAACCTAGCACTTGTTTTGTTCAGGCTCAGTATCCCCCCTTCCTCTTTTAAACAGCAACTGTGGTCCCAAACAACTTAGGGTTAAATGAAATCCTGCAGTATTTCCCAAAAAATGAGCCAACAATCTCATATCTGGCTTCAGTCTGTGAGAAATTATACTGGAGTGAATGTTCACATTTCTTGCTTCAAGTTGGTTGAGTGACCTCATGTGACCGTTGCTGCTCCCCGCAGAGTTCAGAGAGTTCAGAGTTCAGAGCTCAGTTAAGACTTACTGCTGGGGAAAACATGAAGTACCTGGGGGAAAAATTGACTGTTGAGAAGAGGAGCCTATTAATGCAGGCAGAGGCCGGTAACATGACTACAAGCTGGTCGCATGTCTGAAAACAGGAAGTGTTCAAGCAATAAGTAATACAGACATCCCACCCTGCCCTTTTAGGCTTCCGGACAGGGTGGAAAAAGAGATGGGCGTGATGTCATGTGGGGGCGGGACGTGAAGCCAGGTGGGTCGTAGCTAGCCTTCTAGGGGTGGTGGGAGGCAAGGTGGAGTCAGGGGTGTTCCGTGTGTGTGGCTCTCAAAAAAGGGCCTGACTGAGGAGGAGACTAGAGTCTCCTCTCAGTCGCAGGAGTCTTGGGTGGTCTCGCGGGAGACCACCCCAATATGAGGGAGACTCCCGGACAATGTCCGGGAGAGGTGGGATACCTGGTAATATTGCTGAACCTTTCCAGCAATAACGTCTCACAAATTTTATGTAGAGATGTTATTTAGGTTTTATTACAATGGAAGGCTTTTTATAGAATTCTTACCAGTTTGGAAGAATTGGAGACCACAGTTACCCTTTAACCACTCCCCCTTTTATCTTGCCCTTTAATGAGAGAAAATGTGCTCAGTTATCACTATGATTCCTACACAAACACCCAGAAGTGCCATAGTAAGGTTATTATCAAGGCATACTTGGTAATGCTCTATGCAGTATAAACAGCCATCAATATCCCCCAAGGCTCCCTTATAAAACCCTTTGTTAGCACAAGATTTTCCTACTTGCCTTCTCCAGGGAATTCTTTTCCTGTCTTGGAATGACAATATCTTTTTAAAGGAGAACTAAACCAATTTTTTTTCACCCCAGAATCGAATATCCTCTCTAAAAACACCAATAAACTGTAAAATCCCACTACAGTGAATATCATGAAAGTAAATTGAACCCATTAAAGAACTGGATGTAATAACTGTGTGTATGTACAGTGTCTGGCTACACCCCTGACCTTAGTCACATGATTCCATGCCTAATCTGTCCTGTAAAAAGTTTGGCTAGAGGCTTCTAGTGGGTGTGACCAACTGTAACAAGTTTATGCAGTATCTTAGGACTGAGCATGTATAAACAACATACATGGTCAATGACTACACTGTGTGATACTGGAATGCTGGGAAATAAATCACAAACCCCATGTTAGAAAGGTAAATTTCTCAACAACCATATCAAAATGAGAGGTGAGATACAGGTTACTGCTTTAATATCAAGGAGATCTACCTTCTGATTCAATATTGTTCTGAGGTTGTAGTTGCCCTTTAAGAAAACACTATTTTATCTTAAACAGCTGTTTTGGACAGGAAATATCAGCCAGAGGCACCAAGAGGCGCAGTAGCTCAAAATCGAGTTAAATGACAGGGTCACTGACTATCGGTTAACGTGACTTAACTCCTTTGTTGCAGCGGCTGCGTGGCTAACTCGAAAGTTAACCGCGCAGCCGGCGAAAGCGATGTTATATAGCAAAAGCGGCGTTATATCGCGGCACTTTAAATGCCATTAAAACTACCGGAATAGAAAGATGTCAGATAGCAGCTATTGGCAAATAACATCGCTAGGCTGTTTGTACCGGGTTTCCAATAGCGGCTCTTGGCGCATCGCCCTGTATGTGTTTTAGCCTTTAGATCTTCCTCACAGTAGAAATACTGACATATTAACTTTCTATTAAGAGAGAAAATCTGAATAAATATATATAAATAGTTAATCCCTCATAAAGACCTCCTGTGTGTATATTTCAATTGGCCATATTCATTTTCACACATATTTTTATAGTCTCCATGGTTCTTACAGGTGTTTAAAACTTTTCCTAGGATTTTTAAGTTATTTATTAAAAAATATAAAATCTGATTAGCAAAGGATACATAACTTACTAAGTCTTCTGGTATGATTAAAGTTTGTAGAAAATTGTTCTTTTTTATACTAATAATTGTAAACACTGTTATTTTCCCTTTATAGTCTGAAGAGGAAGCCCCAGAGGGAGAGAAGGAAATTGATGCTTTAAAAAAAAGTGCAGACTGGGTATCTGATTGGTCAAGTAGGCCTGAAAATATCCCACCAAAGTAAGTTCTCTGTGGACTTCTTATCAGACTTTTCTTTATACCATACCTCTCCATACCCCATGGGCACTGAGTGCAGTGAGTTCACTATTTTTGACCATCCTGGTGAATGTCATAGGGCTATGTGACTTCTTTGCCATGGACGATATGACTCCCTGTCTATAAAGTGGGATTTGAAAGGCCACATTATACTCATCCATTATTACATTATTGGACCTTACAAACACAAGAGACTCAAATACTCAGCAATAGTTTTGCGGACAAAATAACTGGCCACTAAACGATCGCATTTAGTTATCGAAATCTCACAATGGAATTTCCATATTTTATGTAGAAAACGTGGTTTTGGTTGTAATACAACTCCACAATACTAAAAGTAAGCAAATGATTATATCCTGTTTCTGCTTGTATCACGCTCCTAAATAGTATTTCTGTTCCCTGTCCGGTAGAGATCAGCTTATTATATTTCTGTTTATTCCATATTTGTAGTTTATACGAGCAAACCATATAGGGCAGTGATGTCATACTGTTGGCACTCCAGATGTTTGCAAACTATAACTGCTAACAAGGCATGCTTGGAGTTGTAGTTTTGAAGTGCCAAGGTTCTTACACAGGAAGTTTCCTCTTTTAATCCATATTTTCTTCTTTAGGGAGTTTCATTTCAGACACCCTAAACAATCTGTGACTCTGAGCATGAGAAAGACTGGAGCCATGAAGAAAGGGGGCGTCTTTTCTGCAGAGTTTTTAAAAGTTTTCATCCCTTCACTTCTCGTATCTCATGTGTTGGCTCTTGGACTTGGGTGAGTGTGGAAATATTGGACAGTTTATCACACTCACTGTCATCTCTTATTTATCACAAACAGTCCAAAGTATGACATGCAGGCATCCCACCTCTCCCTGAAGTTCAGGGAGTCTCCCTGATTTTAATGGCAGATCCCCGACTTTCTGAAATAATATACAATCTACCAGATATGTGTTGTTTTTAAATAGAGTGAGGGATCACAATGATGTCAGAGTTTTTAAGTTTAACAAGTGACATGACTTGTTGTATGCATGTGTGTCTGACTGTTTTCATGAGTGTGTGTATGTTGGTATGCATGTGTTTGTATGCATTTGTGTCTGACTGTATACATGTGTGTGTCTGTATGCATGGATTATGCGTTACTCTTGGGGTGGGGCTTGAGGGGGTGAGTACCCACCCTGAAATGTGTTTTGGCAGGGTGGGATGTCTGATGACATGTCAAGACATATTTAAGAGACAATTAAAACCTTTGGAGGAATGTATCCATTCCCTATTTTATTGTAAGATCAGCCATTCATATTACTAGCAAGGTTGGCACACGTACCTCTCCCATCTGGTCCCACTCTCCTGGACAGCAAACTGACGGGGAAGCTGGCACATACATTATCCAGGTCCTGGGTGCTGTTGGCCAAGTTTCTTGCTAAATAAAAACAAAATATCTGTCAACTTATCAGTTATCTACCCCAAACCCCAATTGTTAGTTTTACCAGTTTTTAATGTATTTGTAACCAGATATTTAACAATAAATTATCTTCTGTTCTGGCAAAGGTATCTGCCTCCTTTCTCTGCTCAATGAGCTTTTTATAAGCTTGGGCATGTGCAGAGAAGGCAGCAGGGGAAACCACAATCATGGTGTCAACAGTCACAGCCTTGATTGACTGCATGGAGGGAGGAGCCAGCTTACTCTGTTAGAATGGGGGCAACAATTATGCATAAATATCTGGTAATGCAGCTAATAAAGTGCTGAAAATATCAGTTGGGGTTGGCGGCAGGTAACAACAAGTGAACAAATTTTTATGGGTGGACATGCCCTTTAAAGTCAATCTTTCATTGCAGAAAGTTAGTTTCCCTTTCCATTTTTCTCCCCCTCTATCACAGGTAAATACAAAATAACTGGTCAGTGAAATCCACTCTCCCTGCCTTCCTCAATGAATTACATTGAGCATGTCTGGGCTCACTGAGCTAAGGCAGGCGGCAGTATCTGCAGGGCTCTCTGCAATTAGTAATGTGTATTTTTTAGGATAAATCATTAAAGGACAACTATACTCATCTTACCCACTGTTCACCCATGGTTAGTACCCAGGGTGAGGACCTAAACTGCCAGGTCCTCTGTGTCTTCTCATTGGCCGGAATTGTGAAGTTAGAAGTGGAGCCGGAGTTGCGAAGCAAAGTAATTATTGCAAATGATAGAAGGTGAACCCAGCGGTGAGGACCTGGTGGTTTAAGTCCTAACCCTGGGTACTACTGACTGACAGTGGAACAGGGTGGAGGTGAATTTAGTTGTCCTTTAATCAATGAGTTATCCTTTAAAATATTGTGTAGTTTCTTATTTATTTTAAAATAGTAGAAAAATAAAACTAGTTAACAGAAAAACCCAACATACAGTATTAAGGTATGACTGTAGTAACCTCTTAGTAATGCTTCAAAATAAATAATTTTGACACACTGTTTCTGTTTCAGCATATACATTGGACGGAGACTTACCCTGTCTTCTGCCAGTTCCTATTGAAGGGTCGTGATTCGGAACTGAACCTGTGACCATGTGAAGGTGTGTGCCTGTCACATTTGTGCATTTGCACCATGTCAAGCATGATTCAAACACCCTTTCCTCTGCACCCATCTCCTTTAAACCTTCTCTGGCCTTTTCTTGGGCTTAGAGCACTAACCTACTTTTGGATGTACCCAAGTCATGAAGCAGAGGGGAAATATCTCTCAGCCCTGTTCATATTTGGCCACAAACCTTGTCCTGATCAAGGGAGAAACTGCCGGAACAGTCAAGAAAACATCTCCAAACGGATTTGCAACTGGACAAGATTTTGCTTTGCTGCTCATCATCCCATTCCTGGTCAAACCCTTCTGGTGGAATATCAAAATGATGCCTTAGCCTGAAAAAGATGTCCATGCTAATGGACTCTCTTGAATGTGGATTAAACCCTGCCAGTATAAAGAAACAAATTAGCAAACCCTTCTTGGCCTGACGTAACTTTGTGGAACCTTTACATTAACATAACTATGCGATTAATTATGTAATCCAATCTTCTTCTAGATCTGCACTTTGTGACAGTGTCAGAAAATATTACAGTAGATCCAGTACAAAGTCACCATTCAAATCCTATATGGTAGCATTCTCAAGTAATGCAGAAAAACTTCTTTTACAGACACTTCCCTTTTTGCAGTGGTTCTGTGTCCCTTGTAAAGATGTTGTTGACTTTATTTTTGCTAAAGTGTTAGTGTAATTTTTAGATTTCTCTAGCAAAATAAGCTTCGATTTTATGTTTACGTATCCCCTTTTTACCTTTTTAAAGTCTACTAATATTTTTGCTGGTTTTGTTTTATTTGAATATTTTCATTGCCTGCAGTGTAGTATTGTAGACAGAAAGCAACTTTGTGCCAAATATTTCCAATGATTTATAAAGGAATCATTTATAAAATTTTATTTTAAAATAGCTACGTAGTGAAGGCTGAACTGCAACTAAACCCTTTCAAATCCCTCCCCTTTAGCCAGGGTAAGGGCCTTCCATTAGGGTTTCCTTAGATTGCTGTTGATGCTTCTGTAAGAGTAGGTCTTCCCATAGGCTAGGCCACAGACACAAGAATGGGGCAGGGATGACCAGCAAGCACAATTTGTGTTATCAGTGATCTACGGAAAACACGGGGTTAGGGACCAAACAGGTTAGCTTCTCACTAATGGGATGGTGGTGGTTTGAAAGGGTTTTGTTGTAATTTATTTTATTTTTGAGGGGTGATTAAGTAATATTACATTGATACGTAGAGCAGGAGTTGTAAGGAAAGTGAAATGAAACCAATTTTGATTGTTTTTTTATTTTTAGAATTGGCCAAAATGAAAACAATATCCACCCTTAATTGAATTGTTGCAAAAATGTGCTGTTAATCTGCAGCCACCAACCAGACAAATTAAAAGGTTCATCTGACCAGTATCTGATTAGTTGCTGCAATTTACCAGCATGGGCACATTTTTGCACCTCTTTTTTAAATAAGGATGATTTTGTTTGTTCCTTTAAGCAGATAATTTACAAGAAAAAAAAATCCAAAATCTTATTACTTTTAATGGTCAAGTGATACTGGAATGAAGACATTGAAGACATCGCAAACCAGGTGCCACTCTGAGTGCAGGTATCCACCCTGTCCATTAGTGAAGACCAATAATAAGTGTTTTTGATATGTCAGTAAGTTTGTTGAGCACATCAGATACTTTAAATGATTCCCAATATCCACTTTGCTAAATGCCTAGGGGACCGGGGTGTCCATATCCAGTACCCCTGCAAAGCTGCTAGGATGTATCTCTTTAGAAATAAAATGGAGTCTACTTCTGTTACCCAATTTCAGTTCTTTTTGATGCTGTCCGAAAATATTTCAGTTTATTAAAACAAACATTTAGGTTGAGACAATACCCCACCCCCCAACATTTTGTGTAAAAATATGAAGTGAAGGGGGTTGCGTTCTTTCGATGTTTTATTTACCTTTTCTTTTGGAAACCATTGATTGGGCATTCATTTTGTTAAGAGCATTCAATGGTGAAGGGAGACATTTTGTTGCCAGTTCTACTGATGTGTTAAAAAAGTCTGCATGTAGCTGGTAGGATGGAACAGTAGATATGGACCCTGTACAATATAGGTAAACAAATAACATGCCTTAAAGTGAATGAAATATAAACTGCGCAGAGACGCAACAACCACCAGGGGGAGTGCTAGTTAGGACCCTGCATAGTCACCAGGGGGAGTGCTAGCTACAACCCTGCATATCATCTGGTTTCTAAGATCACTAAAAGCTTTTTTTTTTTTTTTTTTACATTGCAACTTTGTATTAAACCTTTATATAAAAACAACTATCTGCAGCTAAAATGAACGCGAACAACCAGATAAGTTCCACAGTGGAAGGTATAGATAATAGTAATGAAACAGAAAAATTAAGGCTGCAACTAAAATATCATCATTTCAACTTTTTTTTTTTTGTATGGGGAGGGTTAACTGGAAGAATATTTGTTCTGTCTTTTGATGTAGTATTACATTACGTGTAGACTTCCTGCCATTCAACAATGATATTGCACCTACCGCTGCCACGCCAGAGGTGACATTTCATCCCTTTAAAAGGCATGTCTATCCCCCGAACTCCCAGGTGCAATGCTTACCTGTTACACAGCACAATGTTCCTGCCAGTGTTGCTTTTAACATCTCATCGGCTGCATGTAAAGATATCTATCCCCGATATATCATCTGTGTTGACACAAATTTTTTTTTTAGCGTGTTACCTATATTCACCCAGATTTTTGCGTGCGCGGTATTTTAACCTGTGTGCGCACAAGCGCTTCTATTCTTCTGCCTTCTGGAAAGGTTGCCCCTCATCTTAAAGCTCTATGAGCCATAATGAGCTTGTACATGTGCAGAGGAGACGGCAGCTCAGCTGACAGTCATTGGACATGCCCTATACATTTTTATTATGTCCATTAACCTCCTTTTCTTCCAAAAGACCCCAGGTTAAGAAATCTAAGCATTTCTAATTACCTCTTTCCTGTTTCTTGGTCAATAATAAAATGTATTATCCTATTGTAACGAATTGTATCCTTTTCACTGCTGAATCAACTTTTTGTACTGACCGAAGACGCAACTAGCGTCCATTTTGAAGTTTAAGTCTGCGACCCAGTGTTATATTTTCTAAACTGAACTGTGTTCCAATGCAAAAAGTCAGATATTGTACATGTTTACAGGACACACGCATCCAATGTTTTGCTCTCTGTAAAGGAGCCCAAAGTTTGCATTTATACTAATAATGCTCCTGCCTTAAAGGAGATTCTCTTGTTTTAGGTGGTGAGTTTAACATATTCTATTTAAATGCGTTAAATGAGCCAGTGTGATAATCACATTTATTGAAGTAGTTATTTGCATAACTGTACCCAGTTTCCAGAAATGCCTAAATTGTAGCTGTAATCGTTTTTTTGTATCATTAAAATTCTCACTATATAACTAGGTGTTTGTGTGTTCATTAATTAATCTGCACATTGTCCTCATCATCTGTTCAGTTCAGTGAGAAAAAATGCTCAGTTCCCCTAGCCCCCTGCCAGACTATCTGACTCTCTGTGAGGGTAAGCATGCTCGGTAATCCCTATGAGACAGCATTAGGAGAGAGAATTTCCCACCATGCAGTTCTAATACTGTCACCCTTCCAGCTGCAGAAAAATTATACATAACAGACCAGATTATGACACTAAGGCACTTAAAAATTGAAAGCTGAAATGTAAGATATTCAGATTGGATAGCTAAAGTAATAAAGGACAGACCAACAAAAACAGATTCTAAGTGATAGTTGTGAAGAATTATAGTTTCCAGTAATGGGCAATTTAAAAAAAAATCAAACTCAGATGGGTTTAGATTCATAGAAAAGAGAACAGCTTTATTGGTGGAATAAGGGATAGCTAGAGACTCAAAGCCAGAATGTTTGTCTGAGTTGTGTATAATCTTCCCACAAGAGGGCGCTTTCTACTCACGTTGAATTAATGTTTCTTTCTTGGAATAAATGGGGGAATGAGTTTCTCTTGTCTTTGATTGTTGAGTGGCCTTTTCTATGGGTGGGACTGATTGAAAACAAAGGCAGTGGAAAGATTAACCACATCTGTTTAAAATGTGTGTATCAGTCTGGGTATTCGGCCATTTTGCCTAAGTGTGCATTATCTGTTTACATTCAGATGATAAATGTGTGGCCAATTTAAAGGGGAATCCATGCTTAAATTTTTTTTCATACAAAAGCCCTTTGTTTCCCCTTTAAATTATTTCCTTTGTGACCTTCCTACCTGCAGCAGGAATGCAGAGAGAAATCTGAAGGAACCACCACTCGGGCACTTAGGTTGGGTACACACCAGCAGATATTTTCGGGTGACCGACCGATCCATCGGTCAGTCAGCCGAAAATATCTGCTGGTGTGGGGCGACCGACGGACGAATAGCCGATCAGACATGTTGGTAAATGACAAGCGATTGTGTGGTTCCCTATGGCACCGCACAATCAGTCGCAAGATTCCCGCGGCCCACTATTGCCGCGACCAACAGTCATTTGTCCCAGCCGAGAGCTCACTCGCAGCGAATGCTTGGTCGGGACAAAAAATCCTGCAGTGTGTACCCAGCCTTATCATTGAAAGAGCTGAAATATTTCTCTTCAGTTACTTCCTACGGCAAGCACTTGAACTTCTCCTTTAAAAATAGTAGAAGGCTCTGCTGCCATCACTGACTTACAATTCCATATCTACAGAAACTCGTATGGGTCTCATAATGTTATGGTTTGCATATAAATGTGGCATTTCACAGTTTATATAACAAGTGCAGAAGTTTCCTGCCCGGATTACTTACAATTCAGTTAAAGGGCATGTCCACCCTCAAAACTATAATCCCCCCCACTACTGGCCCCACTCTGTAGTGTAGTTAAATCCTTACCCCACATCCCAGCTCCAAATGGTTCTCCTGTAATCCCTCCCCAAAGTCACAAAAGCTGCCCACCAGGAGTACTGCAGAGTCCATATAGGACTCTGCCTCCTCTCCTCCCTCCAGGAGAATTTTGCCATGCGCAGAAGAGCTCCCCCCCCCCCTCTCCCGTTTTGGTCTCCCCCCCCCCAGCGTTAAACCCCTTTCCCATATCATAGTTCTTGCTCCCCCAGCCCCAACCGCATTAGTATTATTTCAAGAAGGTGCCCCGATCTTTACTTACCTTACCTCTCTCCTTCGCCGTTCTGCACTACCGGCAGCTGTGTCTGTGATTGGCTGCCTCTCAGCCAATTACAGACGCGGCTGCCAGTCCGGCCCCCTGCTAGCAGTTCTATGCAAGCAAAGGGCCGGGATTGTGCAGCGGAGGAGAGAGGTAAGGTAAGTAACTATAGGGGCACTTTCTAACTATAATACTAATGCGGTTGGGGCTGGGGGAGCAAGAACTATGATATGGGGAAAGTTTTTATAAAGGGTGGACATACCCTTTAAATATGAATGGAATATATCCACTGCTAGCAGAGGCCTTGAATTATTTATATCTGCGCTATTATTGGGAGTGGAAATAATCCCATTCAGATTCTTATTAAATCCACACAAGTCTGAATGTTACTGTCCACCTGTACGACAAGCCATGGGCGTCTCTAGCTATTTCTCCGATTATTTACTGAGATCACTGCACCAGGGAGCCCCAAATACCAAATCTTGTCATATACATTGTACAATATGCTGCAAATCTAATAACACAGAGACAAAGAGGATTCTAGTTTCCATGGTTATCACAGAAAGAAATCAATGCATGCAATGCCCTTTAAATCTGGTGATTTTATCACTAATAGACTTGATAAGGCTTTGTTAAAACAAAACTAATTGCAGCCGAAGTTGCTGCATTGGAACCAATGGGAGAGTTATGATTTAGAGAAACTGTGCATTTTAAAGGGTATCTATATTCCAAAAAATCAATTTCAAAAACTATACCTTTAGATAGTGTAATGGTCACTACTCCAACACATTTTTCAGATTTGAAATCCGAGCTGTAAATTCTCAGAAATCTTCATTTTACATAACAGCATGTACAGGGAAAGACCTGTCACTCAAACCAGGTATGCTAATTTGTGTCCCTCCAGTGCCCTCTTACTAGGATCTCCCAAAACATGTCAAAACATTTATTAATCTGTCTGTCTGGTCTATTTATTGCTCTGTCTATTATATATCAATCTATGGGCCCTATTTATAAAAGATCGCTATCGTTATTTACCGAAAACCGGTCGCTATCGGTAAATACCGGTCGTTATTGTTAAATACCAGGCGTTATTGGTAAATACCAGTCGTTATCGGTAAATACTGGTCGTTATTGGTAAATACCGGTTGTTATCGGTAAATACCGATCGTTATTTTTTTTTTTTATATAGTATAGTATTTGATGTTGAATAAAGACATACGTCCATCCAGTCCAACCCATCTAGCAATATCCTCATTTCCTGCCTAACTGTTGATCCAGAGGAAGGCAAAAAAACCCCACCAAATTTATGAAGGGGGAAAAAATTCCTTCCTGACTCCAAGTGGCAATCGGAAATTTCCCTGGATCAACCCTACTTTATGTATCAATACCAGTAACTTTTCACAGTGAAAAACCCTTTCCGAACTTGAAGCCTAAACCTTTTTTCTTCAAGTCTTAAGGGATGTCCTCGTGTCCTTTGACATGTTCTATTGGTAAACAATGCCCCAGATAGTTTATTGTATGGCCCGTTAATGTATTTATACACAGTAATCATATCCCCACGCAAGCGCCTTTTCTCCAGCGTACATAATTGTAACTTTTCCAGTCTCTCTTCATATTCAAGCTCCCCCAATCCCCTTATTAATTTAGTTGCCCTTCTCTGAACCCTTTCCATTTCAAAGATGTCCTTTTTGTACACAGGATCCAAAATTGCACTGCATATTCCAAATGAGGCCTTACCAATGCTTTGTAAAGAGGGAGAATTACATTTTCCTCCCTTGAATCCATACCTCTCTTTATACAAGACAATACCATGCTGGCTCTGGCTGTTGCCGCCTGGCACTGCTTGCTACCTTTAAGTTTGTTATACACCAAAACTCCAAGATCCCTTTCCAACAGGGATTCACTTAACACAGAGCCATTTATAGTATACGTAGCACAAGTATTTTTAAGTCCAAAATGCATCACATTTATCAACATTGAATTTCATCTGCCACTTAGCAGCCCAATGTGATAATCTATCTAGATCCCCTTGCAACGATTGCACATCCTCTGAAGTTTTTAATGGTCGACAAAGTTTTGTGTCGTCAGCAAACACAGAAACCTTGCTGACAATACCCACTTCCAAATCATTAATAAATAGATTAAATAGAAGCGGCCCCAACACAGAACCCTGTGGCACCCCACTTAGCACTTTAGTCCATAATGATGAAGCCCCATTAACAACTACTCTCTGCATCCTATTCTTTAACCAATTTTCTATCCATGTACAAATGTGACTCCCCAGACCAACAGACCTTAGCTTATTCATTAGTCGCCTATGGGGGACTGTATCAAAAGCCTTTGCAAAATCCAAGTAAACTACATCTACTGCTATACCAGAGTCTAAATTTCTACTTACTTCCTCATAAAAGCCAAGCAAGTTAGTTTGACAAGATCTATTCCTCCTAAATCCATGCTGGTTACTACTTATAATGTCAGTCCTTGAAACATACTCTAGAACATGTTCCCTTATTAAACTTTCCAGGATCTTCCCCACCACTGAAGTTAAACTTACAGGCCTGTAATTACCCGGCTGTGAACGACTACCCTTTTTGAATATTGGAATAACATCAGCCTTTTTCCAATCCAGAGGCACACCACCGGACATGAGGGAATCAGCAAAAATAAGAAACAATGGCCTAGATAAAACTGAACTTAGCTCCTTAAGTACCCGAGGATGTATTTTATCCGGTCCAGGAGATTTACTAATAATAACCTTATTTAGTTCTTTCTGTACCATATCCTCGGTGAACCAAAGTGAACTTGAATCTTGTATACCTTTATTGCTACTATACTCTATGATATCTGTACTTGGATCTTCTATAGTGTATACAGAGGAAAAAAAATTATTCAAGACATTTGCTTTATCGCCATCCTCCGTAACTAACTTATCCCCATTAATTAATGGTGCCACATTCTCAGTCCTCATCTTCTTACTATTAATATACTTAAAAAAATGTTTAGGCTTAGTGATGCTTTCTTCAGCTATCCTAACTTCATTAATAATTTTAGCTAGTTTGATTGCTTTCTTACACTCCTTGTTACAGTTTTTATACTCACTAAAGGCCCTTTCCGTTCCCTCGGCCTTAAAGGTTTTAAATGCCTTTTTCTTCCTTACCATTTGCCTCTTTACATCAGAATTCAGCCACATGGGCGCGGATTTATTTTTTTTACATTTATTTCCCAAGGGTATAAATTTAGATGTGAACTGGCTTAAAATCCCCTTGAACACAGTCCACTTCTGTTCAGTACCTTTACCTGATAATACATTATCCCAGTTGACATTCTGAAGAGCTGCTTTTAACCTGGGAAAATTTGCTTTCCTGAAATTAAATGTCTTTGTTAACCCAGCGCACTTTTCCTTTCGATAACAAAGTCCAAATGCCACTATTTCATGGTCACTATTCCCTAAGCCTCCAGTTACCTTTATATCTATAATGCGCTCCACAATGTTAGATATTACCAGATCCAACAGAGCTCCTTTTCTAGTAGGAACCTCAACCACCTGTGAGAGAAAATTATCCTGCAGCAAATTCAGGAACTCATCGCCTTTTTCTGTGATGGCAGTTCCACCACACCAATCAATGTCAGGGTAATTGAAGTCCCCCATAATGAGCACACTCCCCAAACTTGCAGCCCTTGCCAACTGCATATGAAGTTGACTCACCTCCTCTCTGCTAGCATTTGGCAGCTTATAGCAGACACCAACAATGACATTACCCCCTTTCCTGTTGCCTAATTCCACCCATATTGCCTCCACTTTATCATCCATATCACCAGCTATCTCTTCTTTTAAATTTGGCTTCAATTCTTTTTTAACATATACACATACTCCTCCCCCTTTCCTTTTTTTTCTGTCCTGCCTAAACAAGGCATATCCTTCTATATTTACAGCCCAGTCGTGAGAACTGTTCAACCACGTTTCTGCTATACCTATTACATCATACTTTTCATTCAATGCCATCATTTCCAATTCACCCATTTTGTCAGCCAGGCTTCTCGCATTTGCAAACATACATTTTAGATTATGATCCTGTAATTTATTCGTACACTTTGATACACATTCCTCCCTATCCCCTATGCTAGCCCCACCCCCCTTTCCACCCACCACTGACCTATCTACACCCTGCTTTCCTCCTGGACAATCTATCCCAGTGAGACTGCTAATACCCTCCCCCCCCAAACCTAGTTTAAAATCTCCTCCAACCCTCTAGCCATCTTCTCCCCTAAAACAGCTGCACCACCATCAGTGAGGTGCAACCCATCCCTACTAAAGAGCCTGTAGCCGACAGCAAAGTCTGCCCAGTTCTCAATAAACCCAAACCCTTCTTCCTTACACCACTCTCTTAGCCACGCATTAATGCTCCTAAGCTCCCGCTGTCTCCCTGGCTTAGCACGTGGCTGCGGTAGTATTTCTGAAAACACTACCCTGGAGGTCCTTGCTTTTATCTTGGCCCCTAGTTCTCGGAAATCATGTTTAAGGACCTCACCTCCACCTCTAACTTTGTCATTGGCACCAATGTGAACCAAGACCGCCGGGTCACACCCGGCCCCACCCAATAATCTGTCTACACGATCCACCACATGCCGAACCCTAGCACCAGGCAGGCAACACACAGCTCGGCATGTAGGGTCTTGGCGGCAGATTACCCTATCTACCTTCCTTATAATGGAGTCCCCTACCACTACCACCTGCCTTGCATTCCTGACCCTTCGTTCCTCCTCCCTTGTATCAGAGATGGCAGTCCCCTGGGTGCTCAAGGGACTAGCCCCCTCCATACACGCTAATTCCGAGGTGTCCTCCTCCACTTCATTACCTAAGGCGGCAAATCTGTTGGGATGGACAATCTGGGAAGAAGCCCCCCTACTCTTCCGTCCCCCACTTCCCCTAGTAACCCTAACAAAACTACCTCCTTCCTCATTCTTTCTTGGCCCTCTTCCACCCACCTCTATACTGGCCCCAGCCAGTGCCTGCTGACCCCCCAGTTCTGCCAATCCCCGCAATGCTGCAAGCTGCCCCCTTAGACTCTCCACCTCAGCTTCCAAACGGGCAACCCACTCACACCTGACACAGACATAGGTTCCCCGGAACGTCTGCTCCAGGTTCCTATACATGTGGCACGATGCACATTGCATGGTACTGACAAAACTGTCCCTTCTAATACACCACACCAACACAGTGACGCACAAAACTTGTTTAATTGCCCTTCTTGTTTCAATGTCCTTCTTTTTTTATGTCCTTGAGATCAAGGTCCTTTAGAGCAAGGGCCACTCACAAGTTCGTTACACTCACAGGAAACTTCCTTTTGTTAGGTCCAAACCACAGGCCCAACAACTGTGAATCCTATTTAACTAATAGGCCCCAATCCCCACACCAATTAGTGCAAGGGAAAAAAAAACAAACACTTATTAACCCTTTCACAGCCTGTTTGTGATTACAACAGGTACAATACTAGAATATAGAAGTCCAGCACACCCCTTTAACTGGAAGAAGAAAGATTAGTCTGCTTACTGCACACTCAGTCCTGCACATTTAGTCCTTAACAGTACAAACAATCCTTATTTTCAAACTTTCAAACAATCCTTATTTTCAAACTTTCACACACACCATACAACCATCAAATGATTAAGTGTCCTTCTTTTTTTATGTCCTTGAGATCAAGGTCCTTAAGAGAAAGGGCCACTCACAAGTTCTTTACACTCACAGGAAAGTTCCTTTTGTTAGGTTTTACGTTAACGACCGTTATTTTTTCGATAACTATAGCGATCTTTAATAAATAGGGCCCTATATATCTGTCTGTCTGACTGTCTAACATCTATCTATCTGTCTGCCTATCTATCTAACTATTCTGTCTACAGGAGTGTGTCACAGGAGTTTACTTACTGGAGCCCCCCCCTCCCCCCAGCATGTCTGCTTGCTTATTAGAATGGGAAAGTGTCTAACACAGCAGCAGCTCCCCCACCACTGTCAGCAGTGTCAGAAAGATATGTTAATGAGCTGGATAGTGTCGGGCTGTGAAGGCTCTTTATTATGTAAATATATGTATCCAGTGTCGGCTGGATTACAAGTGAGCAGTGACTAAGGGAGGGGGGGGGCCAGTTACTAAACATTGAAAATTCACTGTGGAACAACTAACCTTATGGACTTTTATAGGGCAACTATACTGAATCTAAACTCAAATTTGCCCCAGTGCTGGTCCCACTGTACAATGTAAAAAAAATCCTTACCTTGTACCATACTTACACGCCTTTGTTTCCTCTCAGCCAATAACAGACGCAGCTGCCGTTCTGGCTCCCATCTGCAAATTCTGCACATGGTACAGTGATAGTTGGGGGAAATTATAGTTTTCAGTAATGCAGTAGCAGAACTACCGCCCCTGTAAGTGGGGCTGGTAGGCAAGAGGGCCCGCACCAAAGGTCCACGATCAGCAGCTGATCGTATGTATGAAGTAAACATACGCGCGAATAGCTGTTTAAAGGACCAGCTGGAGAGGGGGTGCATCGGAGGCCCAGTCTCCAATCTTACGTGGGGGCCCGGGCCCCTGAATTTATGCCCCTGAGTAATGTCAATTTAAAATTAAAAAAATTAATCAGTATAGACGCCCTTTAAAGGGCAAGACCAGCCCTCAAATGAAAACCTATATACAGGTAAATCACTCCCAAGGCCCCTAAACTGTAATAGTTTGAAATCTGAAAGTCTAACCAGAAATCCTGCACAATGTCCTGTTTCCCCTGTTTCTGCTTCCTGGTTCTTCCAGTTAGTAACTGTCAGTTATGGATTTGACAGTTGACATCACAGCTAATGACTGAATGCTAATCACATAGGTGTCTCTTTTGAGCATGCCCAGGCTCAGTTCAGGCTCAGTACAGGTCACTGAAATGCTCAGTTTCCATGAGGCATGCAAAAGTATAGCAAGCACACAGTAATGAATTCAGAGGATATACCAAAATATTTTAAAGAGGCCATTCTTTCTAAAGATGTCATTATGAGGGTGGAGTTGTCGTTTAAAGGGCATGTCCACCCCCAAATCTAAAATTTGTCCAAGTGCTGGCCCCTCTGTATACTTTTAAAAAATTCTTACCTTACAACCATGCTCCTTATGGTTCTCCTGCAATCCATGTCCAAAGTCCAGGAAACTGAAGAGTATTGGCTGTCTTCGTGTCCTATAGTCTCTGCCTTTTGTGATCCCTCTGGGAGGGATGCTGACATTCGCAGGGGAGCCTGCCCATCCCTCCCTCTGGATTTTATCTGTCACCTCTTTCTCCTAGCGTTAAACGCTTTTCATATGATGTTCTTTAGGGTTGCCAACCGCCATAATAAGACACAGATATCTACTTACAGCCCCTCGATCTTCTTAGCCGGCAGCCAGATGTGGTTGCCAGTCCGGCCCCTCTCTGCTTCCCTAGCAGAGAGGGAAAAAGAGACTAGTGCGAGCGAAGGAGCTGTAAGCACATATCTGAAAGTTTTTTTAAGTCTTATTATGACAGTAGGGGGTGGGCAACCCTAAATGTGTGTACCTAGCTTAAAGTGTATGTACACTGGCAAATTTGTTTTGTTTAAGTGCCCATTAGTGGAAAGTACAATTCATCCCAACTATCACAGTACCATTTTTTTTGATCTGCCCCCTATTTCATTAGATATCCAATCTGAAACATCTTACGTTTTAGCATTTCTGTAAGCAGTTTTGCTGTAGCTGGAATGGATTGACAGTTGGTGTGCTGTATGCAGTTTTGACAGTCAGTGTCAGAGCCTGAGCAAAAAAAGTACTTTATAGAGGGCATGCAGCAACACACACACTTCTAAATAATTTTTTGATATAATGTAGTCCCAGGGCATCCCTGTCCACCCCCATCCACTGTTAGTTTGCTAAAAAAAATAAATCCAAACTCTACTAACAGCCCCTCACTCTGGCCTGTACTCTGATCTGGCTCCCTGCTTGCCGGGACTAGCAAACGGGCTGGACCGGCAGCCTTGGCTGTGAATGGCTGAGAGGAAGCCAATCACAGACATGGGTATTGTCAATGGAGAGCGCCGGGTGAGCAAAGGGCTGTAAGTAGAGTTTGGATTCTTTTTTTTAGCAATACATACAGTATCTGTTAGTAGTGGGAAGGGGTGCCATACATTATATCAAAAAGTTTTATACTAGGTGAAGGGCAGCCATGGAAGGATCCGGAGGGAGGAGGGGGGGAAGGGGCTCTTTTGCACATGCCACTGTCCTCTCAGAGGACAAGGAGGAGGCAGAAACAGGAAGAAACCTCCTACTTTTTTTTTTCATTTGCTGGAAACTATAATTCTTTCCAATCATCACTGTACAAATGTGTCCCCTATTTCTTTAGATTGAACCAATCTGAACCATCTTACATTTCAATTGTCAATCAAGTGCCTTATTATCATAAACTGATCTGCTGTCAGTAACTGAAATGGTGACAGTTGATATGTGAGAATTGCATAGGGGGAAATTCTCAATCAAAGTGCTGACTTATAGTGATTATTGAGCATGCTTGACTTCACAAAAAGTCATGTCGGATAGAAGGAGGAGTTAGTTAAGAGAGAGAGGCAGAGGGGATTCTTAGGCTGAGCAAAATTGGAGGCAATGCAGTAAGGGCTACATGAATCTATTTATTTGTAAATTAAGATGAGGCAACGTATTTTGTCAGGTGGACCACATTATTAGCAGAGAGGGTGTCCTCCTCTCCTTTACTTCTGCTGAGCTAAATGTCCATTAAGGGCTATACCACACTCATGATCTTTTAAAAGCGCACACTAGTGTGGCCTTGTTGATGTGACCACACTAGTGCTCTACAGAGTGCTGTGCATGTGATCCGCATTTTTTGCGCAATCGCATGTGCTCTGATTGTGCAACATTGCACAAGTTTAAGGCAATACTTGCAGTTGCGTCAGTTCACGAAGGGAACACCTCTTCAAACAATGTACCTAGGGAATGCGGTACATGGGATGGAGTGTTTTGTAATTGGCTACCACTTGGGAACCGCTGAAGAACCATAAAAAAGGCCACATGTTTGTATAAGCATAGTTTAATGCTGGCCATACTCTACTTAAACATGTTTTGACCAGGCGGAGTTTCTAATGTAAACAAACTTGGAACTTCAGATGGTAAGTTCATAGTGTAGGGCCAGCATTACATTTCTAAAAGGAACACTACACTTATAGGGGGGGCCAATTCCTTGCTGACTCCTGAAAGAATATCTGAATGAACTATGGGCCATATTTATAAAGGCGCGGTATCGCTATTTTGAGTGTTCGGAAATATACAATCGCGTTTGTAGATTTACGAACGTTCTAAAATTAGGAATGCGATTGTACAATTATTTAAGGGATTGTTTAACATTAAACAACGTTATTTAACCAGCGTTATTTCACACTATATACATTACATATTTAACACTACGGAGAGCCAACACTATCATAGCTTAACGACCACATTTTTATTTAATGTCGTAAAATAATGATCTCAGATCTGTGTTATAAATTCATTGTAACCGTTATTTTACGATATCGCTGCTTTATATATTTTCCATGACTGTTAAGTAACATACTAAACATTACATTCAGAATTCCACTGGTCTTATCGTTAATGAGGATATTTAGAGTTGGACAATGTCATATCTCGCCCTGCTGGAGACAGGCAGCTACATTACTGTGTATTGCATTCGTAGTGCAGGGAATTTTTCGCATATTACGGGCTAGTGCAGGATAATGCAGCCTGCTGGGTAATGTTTAATCCCACACACCCTGCGAGACCTAATACACAGTTTGTACACCTTGCCTTGTGCTACACTGTGACACATCCCCTCCCTCACGTCAAGGGAAATAAAGGCGTTGTGATTGGATGGCTGCTCAATGGTCTGACAGCAGATGTCACTGCATCTGGGCCATTAAAGGCTCTCTGCTTCCTTTTTGTTCTTTTTTATGTTAATGTATGTTTGCTGCTCGCCAGGGCATCTGCTCTTAATCCCTTGTCTGCTCTGTGCGTGTCTGTGTAAGCTCATGTGGCATTAGGTTTGGCTAGAGGAAGTAGTGACGGACTTGGGCGTTTACCCTGTACTATATGGTATAATTCCTGGTCCAATCACAGCATTATCCATGGAATTTTCCACTCTGTCACTTTAGACAGGCCATGGGGACAGTGATTGGCTGTACAGAAATATAACTGGAATATAGCCCATATTCAACCAAACACACCTGTATAATATTAGAGAAGGAGACATATTTATAAAGGTTCATTATTGGTAATGTCCATTACAAACCTGTATAGTGATTGTAAACATGACTATGATTTATCTGCAATAATGAAAGGACTCAGACAGAAGAAACCCAGACATGGGCTATTGGATGGTTTAATACTAGAAATAAAAACATCAAATTAGCATATTGACACAATATAATAATGCTACCATAGAAACCAAAATTAATGTGGCCCCTTTAAGAGATTAAACATACTGTACATTTATAAGGTTATAATCTA